>QBTX01001430.1:0-25676 GCA_003063285.2 Arachis monticola
TGAAGAGAGAGAGGGGATTTGATAGGTGAGGGATTTTTAGAGAACTTTTTGGTTGTTGAGTAATTGGTGACATGGGTGAACGAAGAGGAGGCGAGAAGAGAGTGGAATGGGGTAAGTTGGGGATCCGGTGGGTGTCCACCAAGATCCTGAGCCGGGGTTCGTGTCAAGGAATAATTCATCCCTGCACCAAGTGCGAAGCAAAAATGCTTCTTTCATGCCAATTTCTTGGCCGGTTAAACACTGAGCTGGGTGCCCATTTCTGGTCGTGTATACGCCACTTCTTGCCCTTCCTGGCATTTAAACACCAGTCTGGGTGCCTTCTTTATCTGGCGTTTTAAATGCCCCAGGCGTGGGCACAGACTGGCGTTTAAACGCCCATTTTGCTGCCCTTACTGGCGTTTAAACGCCAGCAAGATTTTTCCTCCAGGGTGTGCCTGTTCTTTCTATTCCTTTCTTCTGTTTTTTGCTTTTTTCAAGTGATTTTGTGACTTTCCATGATCTTCAAACCTACAGAAAACATTAACAATTAACAAAGGAAAATAGATAAAAATCATAACATTTGGGTTTGCCTCCAAACCAAGCACCTTCTTTAATGTCAGTAGCTTCGACATTGAGAAGCTCTACATGACTCACAGATACTCAGAGCAATGTTGGAACCTCCTAACACCAAACTTAGAGTTTGATATGGGGTTTCAACACCAAAACTTTAGAAAGTTTGGTTGTGGCCTCCTAACACACAAACTTCTTAGAGTTATGCCTGTGGGGCTCTGTTGACTCTGTTTTGAGGAGCTTTTCATGCCTCATCCTCTCCATGGTAACAGAGAGGATATCCCTGAGCCCTTAAACACAAAGGTTCATTCTTTCAATTCACTTGGAATGAAATCAATTCTCCTCTGTCAACATCAACTCACAGCCTATTGCTTGTGGGCAGGAAGGTCATCGGCCCAAGATGATGGATTCATCATGCACTTCCCAGTCTCTAGACTATGAAATAGCAGGGTATGTAAATTCGGGTCTTTTAATTTCACCAAACATCCTCTACAAGTCCATTAAGGCTTGTTTTCTTGAATTCATCTGTCATCTCCTAGTGAGATTCTTTGCAGCCTTGTACCTCAAAGATCCCCTGGCTTCCTCCATTACAGAGAGAGGCATGTGGTTTACTTGACCCTAAGTACACACAGAGCCCTTCTTAAAGGTCATGGTGCCTATGTACAAGAGGTATTAGAGAACTTCCCAGGGTTCCTGTCTCTTTTGACAGATAATTTCTGCCTAGAAAGTCATTTAGTTCCTTTGAAGTGAGCAAAGCGGGGTTCATCCCTCCCAAAGTCTGCATTACCAAATACATTAGTCATTTTTATCTTCATGATTTGCTCCAGAGGTACTTGTCAACTTGCTCTTCAATAACATCTTTATCTTTCTATCAGAGAGCAAAATACTCATCCAGAACTCATTGGAATGGCAGGAAGTAAAATCCAATTGGATGGAATCTCTATGCGTCTCTTATTGAGCCTCAGATTCCCATGGTTCCTTCATTGGACTCATTGGAGGCCAGTGACGTCGCTTGAGGTCTTCCGCAGTGGCGAATCACTCCCTCTTCCTCCTCTCCAAATTCGTGCCATTGGGTCATCGTTAATGGCCTTGCATTCTCCTTTGGTATTGCTTTCTGTATTCTTGGGAAGAAGTACTAGAGGAGGAGTCAAGGTAATTTTCTGTCAGCTGGTCCCACTGTGCCTCCAAATTCCTAATGGAGGACCTTGTTTCAGTCATGAAACTTTGACTGGTTTTATTCAGATCGGAGACCATGGTTGTTAAGTTCAGAGGGCTCTGCTTAGAAATCCTCTGTCTGTTGCTGAGAAGATGATGGAGAAAGGCTGCCATGCTAAACCGTTTTCTTCCACCATTTATTGTTGTTGAACCTTGGTTGAGGTCGTCTGTTTGATCCTTCTTTTGAGAGATTTGGATGATTTCTCCGTGAGGGATTAAATAGGTTTTCCATAGGTTTCTCCCATGTAGTGTCACTCTCTTCCATTGATGGTTTCTCAGGATCATAAGGCTCTTCTTCTTCAGAGTGAACATCCTTAGTACTGCCTGGTGCAGCTTGCCTTCCAGACAGACTTTGAGAGATCATATTGACTTGCTGAGTCAATAATTTTGTTCTGAGCCAATAATGGCATTCAGAGTATCAACTTCTAAGAACTCCCTCTTCTGATTCGTCCCCCATTGTATTCACAGGATTCCTTTCAGAAGTGTATATGAATTGGTATTGCAACCAATTTCACATGAATTTCTTGAGCTTCTGTAGGCATCTTCTTCAGATGAAAGAGATCCGATCCAGCAGAGCTGTCCATATGACATTTTTGACAGTTCAGACAGGACCATCATAGAAGATACCTATGTGGCCCCTTCAGAAAACATATCAGAAGGACACTTTCTGAATCAATTGTTTTGTTCTTCCCAAGCTTCATAGAGGGATTTCACCTTCCTTTCCGTTCTGAAGGTTATGGACTTCCAACTCAAGCTTACTCCAATTAGGTGGAAAAGAACTTTGCCAAGAAGGCATTTGACTACTTTTCCCAAGAGTTTAGGCTTCTTTAGGTTATGAGTCCAACCATATCCTGCTCTTCTCTACAGCAAAAGGGCAAATAGCCATACCACGTCTTGTAGGACACTTCGTTATGGGTGTTAACCCCATTAGTCTTGACAGGTCACATATTTGCAAAATTCAGCTAAAAAACTGAATGAGGAATCTATCCAATGGAAGTCCATGGTAAACTTGCCAATTCTTTTGCACTTAGAGAAACTAATTGAGGCTTAAAGTCCCCCCCCTCAAAGTTGTTTGCTCCAATAGCAGGGATAGAGATACTTCTCCCAAGAAGTCGGGAGTATTGTGCAGTAAAGTAACCAAGCACCTTCCTTGCATTGTTGGCCTATTTGTGTTTTCGCTTGCCATGGTTTTTCTTGTTTGAAGATTTCTGTTAGGTCCTCTACAGAGAGTTTTGCTTTGGCCTTTAGCTTTCTTTAGCTTTTCTCAAAGGTCCTTTCAGGGTTCAGGGTCAGCGTCCTCCAAAAGCAGAATTGCTTTTGTCTTTGCTCCCATGCTCATTATTTGGAAAAGGAGAAGAGAACAAGAAAATATGGAGATCCTCTATGTCACATTTTATAGAGAATTCCTTGAGGTGTCAGAGGAAAAAGAAAAATAAAGGAAGAGGGATAAGAAGAATTCGAATTCAAGAAAGATTGAGTTCGAATTGTGCATTGAGGAGGAGTGTTGTCCATAAATAGAAGAGATGTTAGAAGAGGGGAAAAATTTTCAAAAATAAATTAAAAAATTTTAAAAACATTTTTGAAAAATACTAATTGATTTTCGAAAACTAAGTGAAATTAGAAATTAAAAAGAATTGATGATTGAAAACTATTTTTGAAAAAGATTAAAAAAATATAAAAATGGTTTTTTTTTTAAAAAAAAGAGGATGATTGAAAAGAGAATGATTGAAAAAAAACATTTTTTTTTTAAAAAAAGATTTGATCTTTAAAACATTATTATAACCTGTTTAACAAGAAAGATATGATTCAGACATAAACCTTTCTCAACAGAAAAGGCAACATACTTGAGATGTTGAATCAAATCAATATTTTTTTTTAATGAAAAAGGAAAGAAATTGATTTTGAAAACATATGAATTAAAATATGATATATGAAAAAGATTGATTTTGAAAACTGTGAAAAATAAATTATTGATTGAAAACAAAATCTTTCCCCTTGTGCCATCCTGGCGTTTAAACGCCCAGAATGGATACCATCTGGCGTTTAACGCCCAAAAAATGCTACCTTTGGGCGTTAAACGCCCAGCCAGTTACCGGCTGGCGTTTAAACGCCAGTTTTCCTTCTTCAGTTGGCGTTTTGAACAGCCCAACTTTTTCTGTAAAATTCCTCTGCTGTATGTTTTAATCTTTCAACTCTCTGTATTATGACTTGAAAAGACACAAATAAAAAGTTGTGGATTTTTAATAATGAGGAATATATCAAAAGACTAAGATCAAATTAAACAAGCATCAAGACACCAAACTTAGAGAAGTTTGGTTATACTAATTGACACTAAACAAAAATGAGAATGCATATGAGAAAACAACCAAAAACACTCAAAGACAAGAGAATTTAAAGATCAGAACAAGGAAATCATCAAGAACAACTTGTAAGATCAATTAAGACACATGAATGAATGGTCGAAAAAAACATAAGAAAATAGAAACATGAATTGACACCAAACTTAAAATGAACACTAGACTCAACAAGAAACATAAAATATTTTTGGTTTTTATATGATTTGTAATAAAATTTTTTTGAGTTTTTTTTCCGAAAATTGAAAGAAAATAAGGATATCAAAAATTCTTAATGAGATTCCAGGAATCATGCAATGTTAGTCTAAAGCTTTAGTCCAAAGAAATTAGACATGGCTAGCCAAGTTCAACAGGACATTGCATCCAAGAGCTAAATTGATGAGAATCAATCAGCTTTGGTGATGATAAGAACATCACCTTAAACACTAGATATTCATTCTTAAGAACTCTGAGAAAAAAACCTAAGCTAAGCAACAAGATGAACCGTAGTTGTCCAAACTCAAACAATCCCCGGGCAACGGCCACAAAAACATGGTGCACGAAATTGTGATCCAATCAAATGGCGCCAATCAACATGGTACGCTCAATTGTAAGTCTCAACTCTTCACAACTTCGCACAACTAACCATGCCAAGTGCACTGGGTCGCCGGCAAGGTAATAAACCTTCGCGAGTAAAGGGTCGATCCCACGGAGATTGTTGGTATGAAGCAAGCATATGGTCATCTTTTAAATCTTGAGTCAGGCAGATTTCAACATGTTATGGATGATTATGAATAAAGCATAAAAATAAAGATAAGGATAACTTATTAATTTCATTGTGTGAGTTAGAATTTTAGATAAGCCGTATGGATGATGCTGTCCCTTCTTGTCTCTCGTACTTTCCTACTCGTCTTCATCCAATCCTTCTTCTCCTTCCATGGCAAGCTGTATATTTTTATTATACTTGTTGGGCACTCCCGTTGTCAAGGTGCTACAAGTCCTCGTCCTCTCAGTGAAATGTTCTCAATACGCGCTCTGTTGCAGCACGGCTAATATCTGTCCCGTTTCGCAATCATTTTGGAATAGAATCCAGTGATTCTTTTGCGTCTGTCACTAACGCCCATGCCTTCAGAGGAGTTTTTGAAGTTCGTCACAGTCATTCATCCTTGAATCCTACTCAAGAAACTACCACACAGACAAGGTTTGGACCTTCGGATTCTCTTGAATGCGACCATCATTCTAGCTTATACCACGAAGTTTCTAATTAAGGAATCCAAGAGTAAACATTCAAGCCGCTTTTGCTCTGTAGAGTGAAAGTGGTTGTATAGCACGCGTTCATAAGTGAGGAGAATGATGAGTATTGAGAAAAAAGAATAAGCATTCACCATTCATCATTTTCATGGTTACGAAATGAAAATCATTTAGAACAAGAAATAAAGCTGAATTAATAGCAGAACAAAGTAGTGCATTAATACTCGCAGGCGCTTACATCAGAGCCTCCAACCTTAATTCTATGGGATGTGTATGAAAACTCCACCGTTGAAAACGTAAAACAAGTACAGCCACAACCAACAAGGTCTAGACCATCGAGCCCGAATGGCCAGCCCAAAATGCGATCAAAAGTTCAAAGTATCTAAAAGAATGCATCAGATCCAAGATGAAAATACAATTGCAAAAGGCCTATTTGCTAGAGAACTATAGCATGTAGCGGTTTACAAAAGATGAGTAAATGACATAAAATATCCCACATCACGGGCCCACTTGGCCACACATAGTGTGCTTGGGCTGAGGCATTACAAGCTTTCTGTGGAAGACTTTTCTTGGAATTAAAACGGCCAGTTTTTTGCCAGTTTGGGCGTTTAACTCCCATTCTTCTGTGCCCGAGTTCCGCTTAATGCGGATCAGTTTTGAGGCTGATTGGAACGCCGGTTTACGGTGCCCATCAAATATCGGTGCAAGAGTATAGACTTTTAACATTGCTGGAAAGCCCAGGATGTCTACTTTCCAACCTCAATTAGAGCGCGCCAATTGGGCTTTCTGTAGCTCCAGAAAATATACTTCGAGTGCAGGGAGGTCAGAATCCAACAGCATCTGCAGTCCTTTTCAGCCTCTGAATCAGATTTTTGCTCAGGTCCCTCAATTTCAGCCAAAAAATACCTAAAATCACAGAAAAACACACAAACTTATAGTAAAGTCCAGAAAAGTGAATTTTAACTAAAAACTAATAAAAATATAATAAAAACTAACTAAAACAAACTAAAAACATACTAAAAACAATGCCAAAAAGCATATAAATTATCCGCTCATCACACATTGACGCTGATTTTCACCCCATGCGTATGCGTTGCCCACGCATACGCATGGGTAAGCATGTGCATGAGGCACCGTTCCTGCACAGTTCCGGTGCAACTCTCTACCCATTGTTTTATTTTCGCGAACCCACCTGTGACACGTACGCGTCATAGACGCTTGCGCGTGGTTGCTTTTTTTAAAATTTATTATATAAAAGCAGAAGTGAATATGCAGAACTGAGAAATAACACTAGTATAAATGAGATGAAAATAATAAAAAGGGAAGATCATACCATGGTGGGTTGTCTCCCACCTAGCACTTTTGTTTAACGTCCTTAAGTTGGACGATCTATGAGCTTAGTCCTTTTCTTGTGTTGGATCCTTTAAGAGGAAGATCTCCAGCTCCTTATTGCTCTTCATCTTCTCACCATGATATAGCTTCAAGCGGTGGCCATTTACCTTGAAGAAGGTGGGGTTTGACGGATGACACAAGTGGAAGACTCCATAAGGCTCAGCCTTCTCCACCCTGTAGGGTCCTTCCCACCTTGATCTCAACTTTCCTAGCATGAGTCTCAGCCTTGAGTTATAGAGGAGGACTAAATCCCCAACCCTAAACTCTCTTCTCTTAATATTCTTGTCATGCACCGCCTTCACCTTTTCCTTGTAGAGCCGTGGTTCTCATACACCTCTAGTCGAAGGCATTCTAATTCCTGTAGTTACAGCTTCCTTTCAATGCCGACTCCCCCCCCCCCAATCCTAAGTTGCATTCTTTCACTGCCCAGCATGCCTTGTGTTCCACCTCCACTGGAAGATGACAAGCCTTTCCATAGACGAGGTGGAACGGACTCATTCCGATGGGTGTCTTGTATGCAGTCCGATAAGCCCAAAGCGCATCTGCCAGTCGAGCACTCCAGTCCTTTCTGTGAGGCTTCATAATTTTCTCTAATATGCGCTTGATCTCCCTATTCGACACCTCCGCTTGTCCATTGGTATGGGGATGGTAAGCTGTCGCCACTTTGTGAATGATACCATGCTTTTTCAATAGACCTTTCAATCTCCTGTTACAAAAATAAGTGCTTTGATCACTCACAATTACTCGTGGTGATCTAAAGCGACATATAATATTATTTCAAACAAAAGATACAACAACGTTAGCATCATCAGTACGGGTAGGAATTTCTTCCACCCATTTAGACACATAATCAATAGCTAATAATATGTATAAGAAACCTTTAGAGTTTGGAAATGGACCCATGAAGTCAATACCCCAAACATAAAAAATCTCACAGAACAAAGTAAGTTATTGGGCATCTCATCCCTCTTGGATATATTCCCAAACCTTTGGCATTGGGAGCAAGAGTCACAATATATGCTAGCATCTTTAAAAAGTGTGGGCCACCAGAATCCACAGTCTAAGATTTTTCTAGCAGTTCTTTAAGGTCCAAAATGTCCACCACTCTCAAAAGAGTGGCAGGCCTCTAAAATTGATTGGAATTCTGATTTTGGTACACACCTTCAGATTATTTGGTCAGCACCACATCTCTATAAATATGGGTCATCCCATATATAATATTTGGACTCGCTTTTCAACTTGTCTCTATGATGCTTAGTAAAATTAGGAGGAAAGGTACGACTAACCAAATAATTAGCTACAGGTGCATACCAAGGAATCACCTCAAATACTGCTTGCAAGCTATCAAGTGGAAAAGCATCATTGATAGGAGTGGAGTCATTTTTAATATGTTCAAGGCGACTTAAGTGGTCCGCCACTAAGTTTTGAGAACCACTCATATCTTTGATTTCTGTTCATACCCTGGGTCGAGTTGTCCGACCCGAGATGTTCGACAGACAAAGCGACCGACCTCTTTAAGTCAGGACAACCCAACCTCTTCTCAAAGAGCTCGGCCAAATCACAGGAAAGCCCAAACAAAGGGCCCAAATAGAGGAACACATCCCAAATCCAAGGGCAACCCAAGCCTACAGGGAGAAGGGCGGTTCCCTTGAAGATAAGATGACCTCACCTCAAGATAAGATAAGGATAAGATAAGATAAGATAACTAACTTATCTTATCCACAAAAGGTCACATCTCACCATTATAAATACACTGGAGCACCCGGTATAACTCATACTCTGATTCTACTCAATACCTGCTTAATACCCTTGCTAACTTAAGCATCGAAGTCCCTTGCAGGTAGCCCCCACCCTCCGGGGACGAAGGATCAACACCATCACCAAGTCCAACAAGTCAGACACACCAGCTCCGGCCGCTATACACCTGCCGGACACGTCGGCTCCGACCAGCACAGAAGATCTCGTCCGAGATTGACCTACAGTTTCAGGTAACCCTCGGAACATTGGCGCCGTTGTTGGGGAACCTGGAAGTCATCCCATCACCATGGCGGACGACCATGACAACGACCACGATTCAGGTCTGGAAGATAGAACACCGCACAAGAATGCGGATGTCACGCTACAAGATACCCCAAAAACCAACAAGGACAAAGACTCACCAAATTCTGGGGCAATAGAAGCGCTCCTAGATCGCCTAAAATAACTTGAAAAAGAAACCCAACAACAACGAGAAATCGGAAAAGATCTACAAAGAGAGGTGCGGCGACGTCGAGAATTGGAAGAAAAACTACAGCAATTGGAAGCCGATCTTAAATTAAAAGTCCCCCGGGCCAATCCTGAAGAAAATTGACGCAAAGAGCAAGACCCGTTCACCAGAGAAATCATGAAAACCAAAATTCCAAAAGACTTCAAACTCCCAGATATGACCCTATATGATGGCACCACGGACCCCAACCACCACCTCAGCAACTTCAGAAGCAGAATGTACCTTACCGACGCCCCAGATGCTGTTCGTTGTAAAGCCTTTCGAACAACTCTCACAAAGACAACAATCCGATGGTTCGACAACCTACTCCCAAAGTCCATCTCAAGCTTTAATGACCTAGCTAAAAAATTCCTAGCCAGATTCTCCARTCAGAAAGATAAGGCCAAGCACGCCCCCAGCTTACTAGGGATCAAACAAGGAGATCGGGAGAGCCTCCGCAACTACATGGAAAGATTTAACAAAACGTGCATGGACATACAAAGTTTACCAACAGAGGCTGCCATCATGGGGCTTATCAATGGCTTACGAGAAGGGCCTTTCAGCCAATCCATATCAAAAAAGTATCCTACCTCCTTAGACGAAGTACAGGAACGAGCAAAAAAATATATCAACATGGAAGAAAATGCTCGGTTAGGAGAGACCTCAAAATTGGGGACCTCCTACCGAGACAAAGACAAGGAATCCAAGAGAAAAGAAGATCGACAAGGGGAGAAAATAAAAAAATACCACAATTACACTCCTCTCAGGGCATCCCTGGTCGAGATATACAAAGAAGTCTGCCATACAGAAAAAATCCCCCCAGCTCGGCCACTCAAWGGAAAAAAGGGAGGAGGAAACCAYAAGGAATATTGTGAATACCATCGAGTCCGTGGACACTCCACAAACGAATGCATCAACTTAAAAAATATCATAGAGAAATTAGTGAGAGAAGGAAAATTAGATCGATTTCTGGCCACCCGAGATAATGATCAAAGAAAGAGACGAAGGGATGAAGATACCGAGCGAACTGAACAATCGCCTCGGACACCAGAGAGACATGTCCACATGATACATGGCGGATTCGCAGGAGGTGGGATCTCCAAATCATCTCGCAAAAGCTATCTCAAAGAAGTATATCATGTCGAGGGAAAGGAGGAAGCACTCAACATCCCGGCAATAATATTCACTAAAGAGGACGCCTCCGGCATCATCTCAGGACACGACGATCCCATGGTCATCACCATCATATTGGCAAATGCCAATCTACACCGCACCTTAATAGACCAAGGGAGTTCCGCCGATATCTTATTAAAAACAGCCTTCGATAAACTCGGCTTAGAAGAGAAAGAACTTAAAGCATATCCAAACAGTCTGTTCGGACTAGGAGATACCCCGGTTCAACCGCTGGGATACATACCACTACATACAACCTTCGGAAAAGAGAACCAATCCAGGACCCTCAGAATAGACTACATCGTGGTCGATGTAAGTTCAGCTTACAATGCTCTCATAGGTCAGACAACACTCAACCAACTTGGTGCAATAGTCTCGACCCCACACCTATGTATGAAATTCCCCACTACGAAAGGAATAGCCACAATAAAAGCAAATCAAAAGATGGCATGTCACTGTTATAACGAAAGCCTAAATCTCAGAGGCAGGGGAGAAGAGTTCCACACAATCGGGCTGGCGGAGCCTAACAACGAGAAGAGCTTCGTCCACAACCAGAAGGTGCGATAGAGAAGATTCAGATCGGGGATACTTCGGGAAAAAAACCAATATCGGCACGATCTTAAGAGAAGATTCAAAAGAATTACTAATACAATTCTTACGAGATAATGTTGATCTCTTCGTGTGGAAAGCCGCAGACATGCCAGGAATAGACCCTAAGCTAATGAGCCATAAGTTGGCAGTCTATCCAGGATCTCGGCCGGTACAGCAGAGACGAAGAAAACTCGGGCCAGAGCGTTCCCAGGCTGTGGAAGAGCAAGTACAAGCACTACTGGAAGCAGGATTCATAAGAGAAGTCAAATACCCACTACGGCTAGCCAACGTCGTCTTGGTGAAAAAATCAAATGGGAAGTGGCGAATGTGCACCGATTACACCGATCTCAACAAAGCTTGTCCAAAAGATCCATATCCACTCCCAAGTATTGACGCTCTGGTAGATGCTTCCTCCGAATATAGATATCTCTCGTTTATGGACGCTTACTCGGGGTACAACCAAATCCCATGTACCCACCAGATCAAGAAAAGACCCCATTCTTAACACCGAAAGCAAACTACTGCTACATTGTGATGCCTTTCGATCTCAGAACGCAGGAGCTACTTATCAAAGGCTAATGAATAAAGTCTTCTCGGATCACATCGGAAAGGTCATGGAAGTCTACGTGGACAACATGCTAATAAAAACACAAAGCGAAGAGACATTATTGTTCGATCTGGCCCAAGTGTTCGACACCATAAGAAAGCATGACATGTGACTCAATCCCGCAAAATGCACCTTTGCAGTAGAGGCGGGCAAATTCTTAGGTTTCATGCTCCCACAAAGAGGAATTGAAGCAAATCCAGACAAGTGTCAGGCCATACTCAACATGAAGAGCCCAACCTGTGTCAAAGAAGTACAGCAACTCAATGGGAGATTGGCCGCCCTATCCCAATTCCTAGCAGGAGCTGCGATAAGATCTCTCCCCTTCTATGCTACTTTAAGAAAGGGAAAACAGTTCGAATGGACAACAGAATATGAGCAAGCCTTCCAAGACCTTAAGAAGTTCTTAGGACGGCCACCTATCCTATCTCGACCACGAGAAGGAGAACCACTCATATTATATCTCGCAGTAGGAAGCCGGGCAATAGCCTCAGCACTAGTTGGAGAAGACGAGAATGGACAACAACCTATATACTTCATCAGCAAAGCACTACAGGGATCCGAGCTGAACTATCAGAAAATAGAAAAATTCGCCTATACTCTCATTTTAACATCCCGACGACTCCACCCTTACTTCCAGGCTCACACCATTAAGGTTCGAACTAACCAGCCCCTAAAAGGAATATTGCAGAAAACAGATTTAGCAGGCAGAATTTTACAATGGGCAGTCGAGCTGTCAGAATTCGACCTCCAATATGAAGCTCGGATGGCCATCAAATCACAGTATTTGGCCGACTTTATCGCAGAATTCACAGATATCCTGGAAACCCTCACAGAATGGAATCTCTATGTGGACGATTCTTCAAATAAAATTGGAAGCGGCGCAGGAATAATAATAGAAAGCAACCAAGAAACCCAAGTCGAGCTCTCCCTCAAGTTCGGGTTCCCGGCTTCAAATAACCAGGCGGAATACGAAGCATTGTTAGCTGGGTTGAAGCTGGCTGAAGAGGTGGGAGCTCAAAAACTCAACATTTACAGCGATTCACAATTGGTCACATCACAAATAACAGGGAGCTACCAAGCCAAAGATCCCATCATGAAAAAGTATTTGGATAAGACCAAGGAATAGCTCGGACAAATCGGGAATATAAGATCTGCCACATACCCCGCGAACAAAATGCCCGAGCTGACGCACTCTAGCCAGCACCAAACCAGGCGGCAACAATAGAAGTCTCATCCAGGAAATATTACAAAACCCGTCAATCTCGGAAGAAGAAAAAGTCCTAGCCATAGAAAACCAGGACCAAGGATGGATGACCCCCATAATCAACTACCTCAAAACAGGAACACTCCCCACAGAAGAAAAGGAGGCAAAGAGGCTAAAAAGGGAGGCACAGTACTACACCATCATAAACAACAGCCTATACAAAAGAGGGATCTCAGTACCATTATTAAAATGCGTACCGACCCCCCACACAAAGGAAGTGTTAGAAGAAGTACACGGCGGAATTTGTGGCAATCATCTCGGAGCGCGGGCCCTCATCAAAAAAGTACTCCGAGCAGGGTTCTATTGGCCGACATTACAGAAAGAAGCCACAGAATTTGTAAAGACATGTCCACCATGTCAGAAACATGCCAACTTTCACATTGCTCCGCCAGAAGAGCTCATCAGCGTGACTTCTCCTTGACCGTTTGCAAAATGGGGACTCGATCTTCTCGGCCCCTTTCCCCAGGGATCAGGACAAGTTAAATTTCTCATAGTAGGGGTAGACTACTTTACAAAATGGATCGAGGCAGAACCCCTAGCTAACGCCACCGCCCAAAGAAGCCGAAAATTCCTATATAGAAACATCGTTACAAGGTTCGGAGTTCCATATTCAATAACCACAGACAATGGCACTCAATTCACAAATGTAGGCTTCAGAAAACTAGTAGCTGACTTGAATATAAAGCACCAGTACACCTCCGTCGAACATCCACAAGCCAATGGACAGGCCGAAGCCGCCAACAAAGTCATATTGGCCGGAATAAAACGGAGATTACAAGATGCAAAGGGAGCCTGGGCAGAAGAGCTTCCACAGGTCCTATGGGCATATCGAACGACGCCACATTCTACCACAAAAGAATCCCCCTTCTGGTTAGCATACGGAACAGAGGCAATGATCCCAGTAGAGATTGAGGAAAGATCGCCTAGAGTAGTTCATTACAATGAGGGAGCAAACTCCCAACTTCAGAGGGAAGAGCTCGACCTACTACCTGAAATCCAAGAAAGAGCTCGAATCAGGGAGGAAGCTCTAAAGCGCCGAATGGCTTCCAGATATAATCAAAAGGTAGTACCGAGAAGTTTTACAGAGAATGATCTTATCCTAATCCGAAATGATATTGGAACAACTCGACCAGGAGAAGGAAAGCTGGCAGCAAACTGGAAAGGACCCTACCGAGTTATAGAAGTACTTGGGAAGGGCTACTACAGACTGTCCGAACTCGATGGACGAGAGCTTCCCAGATCATGGCACGCCTGCAACCTAAGAAGGTATTACAGTTAGAAAAGGTAAAGGATCTCAATTGGATGCACTCTTTTTCCTGAAAAGGTTTTTTAATGAGGCACCAGGTTGAGACCTAGACACTATCTGACTTAAAAGGATGAAAAAATTCCCACATGTATATATTTTGCACTTTTCTTTGAATGAAATTTATTTAGATATTCTACAAGATTTTAAGACGCATTAATCTGAAGTATTCATCCTCCGATTATAAAGCAACAGATCGGCAGAAAGTGAAAAACAATTTCACTGCACGATCACGATAAAGATAACCGTCCGATAAAGGTGAAAACGCGATTCACCCAAAAGACGATCTAAAGATGCCAACCACTTTCTACAAATCGGCAAAGATGAACACAGAATAATGTAAGAATTTATCGAAAGCAATCCAAAAAAGAGCCTGACGAGGCCTTACGGATAGCTAAAATAATAACTTAAAGACTGGCCGACGTTCAGAAGTCGGACCAAGTCAACCCAAGTTATAAGTAACCCCTGGAAAGAGGTCTGGCCAACCCTATTAAAGAGGATTACTTTAACTTAAGAAAGAGATCGACCTAACGAAGTCGGTTTCCTACAAAACAAAGTTATAAAAAAGTAATCCCTGAAAAAGAGCTGACAAAGTCCAAGAAAGAGGATACAAAAATAACTTAAGAAGAGATCGACCTAAACGAAGTCGGTTTTCTACAAAACAAAGTTATAAAAATAATCCCTGAAAGAGACCTGACAAAGGTCCAAGAAAGAAGGATTACAAAAATAACTTAAGAAGAGATCGACCTAATGAAGTCGGTTTTCCTACGGAAAACCAAAGTTATAAAAAGTAATCCTTGAAAAGACCTGAACAAGGTCCCAAAGAAAGAGGATTACATAAATAACTTAGAAAGAGATCGACCTAATGAAGTCGGTTTCCTACGAAAACAAAGTTATAAAAGTAATCCCTCAAAGAAACCTTATCAAGGTCCAAGAAAGGGGATTACAGAAATAACTTAGAAGGGACCAACGCAAAAGAATCGGTTACGGAGCGTCAAAAATGCGTACAAAGGCGAGAAAACCGAGAAACAAGTCGGACCCACATAGACACAAACTCAAAGGAGAAGATAAAATAAAAGTCAAAAACCTTGATATAATCTATAAAGTTAAAAAAGCCTAGGCGGCCATCAACACCTACTATGATAGCGAGCTACTTTTGTTTTTCAAAATAAAAGTTGCTAAAACAAGCAACTAGAGACCGTCAGCAAAATAAACAAAGTTTTAAAAAGCCCACAAGCCGGGCCAGCTACATAAATATCGAGAAAGAGATCAGCAAGCATCAGGAGCCTTCTTGGCAGCTTCAGGACAAGGAGAAGGAGGGCGAGTCTGAATAGGCACAGCATCTATAGTTCTATCCTCCCGGTTCAGAACCTGGCAATCCGAATCAGGTGCAACCGGAGGAACAGAAGAGTACGACACTTTGGCAGAGGACACAGGGGGAGGATCAGCATCATCATCAACCTCGTCATCAGGGACAATCTTGCCATCCCTAACAACGTTGTCCAGGCTGAAAAGGGCGAGATCGGCCTCGGGAGCAATGACCCGAACTTGCTCGTTCAAGTTCTCGTAAGCAGCAGTTACGCTGCCAACAAGATGACCTTGGAGCTCAGAATAATCTTCCCGGGCATTGTCCAACTCCCCCTCAGACGCATCACCTCCCGATAAGTCGTAACGTAACTCTCCTTATGCATCAGGGCTGTGTCCTCGGCCAACCTCAAAGAAGCTGCCAGTGAAAGGGAACTAGCCTTCRCATTCTCTAGATCCTTCTCTAACTTGGTCACCTTTAATTCAAGTTCCTCCTTCAGCCCCTTCATCTGGTCAAACTCCTGCTTTGCCTCCTCCATAAATGCTTTGGTAGCATGGAGGGGAAGATTCTGAGTAGTCCGGTGTATAGCAGCCGTCATATATGCCATCTGTACGTGATTTTGGGCCATAAATTTCAAATGATGGAGGATGGACACATCGTCCATGGAGAGGGTACCATAGGGACCGATTTGCTGATCCACAAATTCAATGGCATTAAAGTCGGGAGCATTGAGTTCGAAAGGCTCAGCTATTTTCTGTTTTATATTGGGAGGAGCAACAGAAGGAGCAGCAGAAGTAGGGTAAGGATCCACCAGACGAACTCAGGGAGTAGGGATCACCTTCTTCACCCCAAGAGAACTCGGCACAGACGGCTTCACGTGCACTTGAGAGGATCCTTCCCCAGCCGCCTTGGCCGAGATGTTTTTGGCAGCAGTCGCCCTCTGCGCTCTTTTAAAAGCTTTCATGGATTCATTATTCTTCATCGCCTCTGCAAATAAAACAAAAATTAAGCTACAAGTCGGAAAAGACAGTTACGAGTAATATAGAACAGATAAAAAAGGAAACACTAAATACCCAGCTCAGTTTGAAGAAGAGAGGGATTGGTTAGAAATTTCTTTGTGTCGAGATGGGGAGGCTGACCCTAGTGTTCTTCCAAGACAGTCACAAAGGCTCGCTCGGTCTCATCCAACATTTCCCACGTATATCGGGACACCTCACATCTTTTTGCCATTCCAAGGGAAAAGCAGGCTCGTCATTTTCATCCAGAAAGAAGGGCCGAGCTCCTTCAACAGCTCGGACCTTGAAAAATTAGTTTTTAAAATCACGGAATAACTCGTCAAACATGGAAAAAACCTTCTTTCCCTGGGTAGATCGAAAGGAGACCCAACCTGCCTTCTTTTTTACCACTTCAGGCTTAGTCAAGACAAACAGATAGAAAAAGAGAGATTGCGAGGTAGGGATACCAAAGCCATTGCACAACAATTGAAAGATTTTTATGAAACCCCAGGAATTAAGGTGAAGTTGAGAGGGGGCGACATTACAGGACCATAAAAGGTCGGTTTCAAATTTAGTAAAAGGAAGGGTGATACCCAGCTGATCAAAGAAAAAGTCATAAACATAGAAAAAATGGCGATCATCAACAACCCGAGTAGAGAAGCAAACTCTCTCATCAGAAGAGGGAGGGACAAGCTCATAGTTCTTTTCATCGCCAGGATTACTACAGACACTATGAATCTGCCTAAGCTGCGCGTAAAACTCAGAATCAACCAGAGAGACACACATAAGAACCATCGAGTCCACCCAATCGGCCATACCCTCAGGAACATGGGAAGGCATCTCTACAACGTTATTTCGGGAAGACATGAGGCCAACTAAATCCTACAAAAAGAAAAGAAGAACGGATTACTTAAAAACATCTCGGACGAGGGGCAAAACATCTCGACGGGCAGATAAACAGCAAAGGAAAACCCCAAGACTCAAGCCAAAAAAGTCCTGGGGCATCCCTTGGAGGCAATAACAAAGTAATATTTTCAAGCTATTTCTATAGCTTACGTCCCAGCACTCATCAAAAAGAAAATAAAGTCCCAAAGGAAGTAAAAACACAAAATCACCACCTTTCTACAGTTTATCAGCAAAAAGCATTGCTTCTACAGTTTATCAGCAAAAGGCATTATCAAAACACCAAAAATGCCAAACAAAAAAATAGCAAAGACGCAAACTTTTTTTCGGAATCAAGCAAAGAACCATCACCAAAGGCACAAGCAGAAATGGCGACAACATGCAAAAATCCTAAAAGAAAAAGATTCAAGCAACAAGAAAAAAGATTCGCACCAAAAATGAAGAAATTCCAAAGCACGCAACAATCAGGCATGGTAAAAGCAGAAAGACCCAAAAAACTTCCTCTGAGCAAAATGCAAACTTTCCACATATAAGGAAACAGAAGAAAGAAAAATGGAACCTGGAGAAAGCAGAAGAAAACCTCGAAAGAAAGCCGAAGGACAGAAGAAAAGCCACCCCTCGAAAGTGGAGAGCTACAAAGGAGAAAAGCTGGAGATCACCCTCTTCCACAGAGAGCAGCGACAGAACAGGTGGGAGAAACTACGAAAGAAACAGAAAATGAGAGAGTAAAGGGAGACGTTACGAAGAAAGAGTGAAGAAGAGAAACCATTTTTTGATTGAGAAATTCAAAATAAAATACCAAGAGAAAACGGGGCAATTAATGCCAATTAAATGCAGATATTAAAACCCTCTCACGTTCCCAAAAAAAAGCGCTGATATAAAAACGCGCGCTTTTAGAGGAAAACGTTCTACATTCAAAAGCTGCTACAAAGGAATCGACAAAATGCTTGAGTTCGGCTTCACCAAAGAAGGACTGAAGTCAAAGACTCGACCTCAAGGAATACCGAGCACAAGCAGGGGCACTGTTCATACCCTGGGTCGAGTTGTCCGACCCGGGATGTTCGACAGACAAAGTGGCCGACCTCTTTAGGTCAGGACAACCCGACCTCTTCTCAAAGAGCTCGGCCAAGTCACAGGAAAGCCCAAACAAAGGGCCCAAATAGAGGAACACGTCTCAAATCCAAGGGCAGCCCAAGCCTATAGGGAGAAGGGCGGTTCCCTTGAAGATAAGATGACCTCACCTCAAGATAAGATAAGGATAAGATAAGATAACTAACTTATCTTATCCACAGAAGGTCACATCTCACCATTATAAATATACTGGAGCACCCAGGTATAACTCATACTCTGATTCTACTCAATACCTGCTTAATACCCTTGCTAACTTAAGCATCGGAGTCCCTTGCAGGTACCCCCCACCCTCCGGGGACGAAGGATCAGCACCATCACCAAGTCCAACAAGTCGGACACACCAGCTCCGGCCGCTATACACCTGCCGGACACGTCGGCTCCGACCAGCACAGAAGATCTCGTCCAAGATCGACCTACAGTTTCAGGTAACCCTCGAAACAATTTCTAAATCAAATTCTTGCAACAGCAGTATCCAACGGTTAACCTTGGTTTAGACTCTTTCTTAGCTAACAGATATTTTAAGGCTGCATGGTTTGAATATACTACCACCTTAGTTCCAAGTAAATAAGCTCTGAATTTATCAAGAGCAATGACAATAGCTAATAGCTCTTTTTCAGTGGTAGTATGATGAGCGGATAATTTATACACTTTTTGGCATTGTTTTTAGGTAGTTTTTAGTTTGTTTTAGTTACTTTTTAGTGTAATTTTATTAGTTTTCATGCAAAAATCACATTTCTGGATTTTACTATGAGTTTGTGTGTTTTTCTGTGATTTCGGATATTTTCTGACTAAAATTGAGGGAACTGAGCAAAAATCTGATTCAGAGGCTGAGAAAGGACTGCAGATGCTGTTGGATTCTAACCCTCCTGCACTCTAAGTGGATTTTCTGGCGCTACCAAAGCCCAATTGACACGCTCTTAATTGCGTTGGAAAGTAGACATCTTGGGCTTTCCAGAAATGTATAATAGTTCATAGTTTTCCCGAGATTTGATGGCTCAAACAGGTATCCAAACGCCCACCAGAGACCTTTTTCTGGCGTAAAACGCCAGAACTGGCACCAAAGCTGGAGTTAAACACCCAAACTGGCACCAAAGCTGGCGTTTAACTCCAAGGATGGCCTATGCACGTGAAAGCTTCAAAGCTTAGCCTAAACACACACCAAGTTAGCCCCGAAAGTGGATTTCTGCACTATCTACTCATTTTCTATAAACCTAGTTTAGTAGTTTAGTATAAATAACACTTTTTACTATTATATTGATATCTTTGGACCACTTTTCGATCCTTTGATTAGGTCTTCTTCCCCAATTTTTGAATTCTTATGCCATTTGGGAGACTGGCCATTCGGCCATGCCTAGACCTTTTTCTCTTATGTATTTTCAACGGTGGAGTTTCTACACCTCATAGATTAAGGTGAGGAGCTTTGCTGTTCCTCATAAATTAATGCAAGTACTATTATTTTTCTTTTAATTCACGCCTACTTCTTCCCTAAGATATACTCTTGTGCTTAATTCAGTTAAGTCAGACTGAAGGGGTGACCTGTGACAATCACCCACTATCTTCAATACTCGCTTAGCCAAGATCTGCGTGCCTGACAACCACAAAGCGGTCTACATGATGTTCAATGTAGTCATTAGATGCCAGTCGGAGTATACTCTCTTGGGTCTTTGATCCACGGATTCGCATCGTCTCTCCTGACAACAGAGCATCCGACCCCGTGATTAGGATCTTCGTGGTATAGGCTAGAATTAATAGACAGCATTCCTAATATCCGAAAAGTCTAAACCTTGTCTGTGGTATTCCGAGTAGGACCTGGGAAGGGATGACTGTGAGGAGCTTTAAACTCGTGAATGTGAGGCGCAGTGACAGTGTGCAAAAGGATCAATGGATCTTATTCCGACACAAGTGAGAACCGACAAATGATTAGCCCGCGGTAGCTGTGCCTGGTATTTTTCATTCGAGACGAGAAATCCGACAGTTGATTAGCCGTACAGAAACCCTAGCTGGACCATTTTCACTGAGAGGATCATACAGCTTGCCATGGAAGGAAAGACGCATGATTGGATGAATGCAATATGAAAGCAGAGGTTCAGAGGCAATAAAGCATCTCCAAACGCTTATCTGAAATTTCCACAATGAATTACATAAGTATCTCTATTTTATTTTATGTTTTATTTATCTATTAATTATCAAAATCTCATAACCATTTGAATCCGCCTGACTGAGATTTACAAGATAATCATAGCTTGCTTCAAGCCGACAATCTCCCTGGGATCGACCTTTACTCACGTAAGGTATTACTTGGACGACCCAGTGCACTTACTGGTCAGCTATGTGGAGCTGTGAAAAGTGTGAATCACAATTTCGCATACCAAGTTTTTTGCGCCGTTGCCGGGGATTGTTCAAGTTTGGACAATTGATAGTTTATCTTGTTGCTTAGATTGGGTAATTTTTATTTTTATTTTCGAAAAAAATAAAAAAATTCATGCATTGTGTTCTTCTATGATCTTCAAGTTGTTCTTAATGATTTCCTTTGTTCGATCTCATGATTTTCCTGTTTTGTGTTTTATGTTGTTTTTCATATGCATTTTCAAAATCATAGTATTTGAACATTCAAAATTTCTTAGTTTGGTGTTTTGCATGTCTTTCTTTTTAAAAAAATTTCAAAAATATGTCATTGATGTTCATCATGATCTTCAAAGTGTTCTTGGTGTTCATCTTGACATTCAAAGTGTCATTGCATGCATTACTTGTTTTGATCTTATATTTTTATGTTTTACTTCATTTTGTTGTTTTTCTCTCTCTTCATTAAAAAAGTCAAAAAATAAAAAAAATTATATTTTCAAGTAAATAATACAGAGAAATGAAGGTTCAGAACATAAGGCAGAAGAATCACAAAGAAAAAGAGCTCACTGGCGTCAAAACACCAGTAAAGAGGCACTTTGGGCGTTAAACGCCAGAATGGCTACCATTATGGGCGTTAAACGCCAGAATGGCTACCATTATGGGCGTTTAATGCCAGTAAAGCTATCATTCTGGGTGTTAAACGCCAGAAATGGCAGTATTCTGGGCGTTTACAAAAATGCCCAGTAAAGAAGGATTTCCGGCGTTTACCTGGCTGGGCGTTAAACGCCCATAGAGGTAGCATTCTGGGCGTTAAACGCCAGAATGGATAGCATCCTGGGCGTTTAACGCCAGGATGACACAAGGGAGGTAATTTTGTTTCCAATTTGATTTTTTTCAATTTTTCATATTTTAATTCATAACTTTTTGCATCAAACATATTTTAAACTTTCATTTTTCATTTTTCTTTTAATGTTTTTGAAAAATTTCAAACTAATTTTTCAAAAATCTTTTACTTAATCTTATCTCATATTTTCAAAAATCCTTGCTAACAATTAATGTTTTGATTAAAAAAATTGCAAGTTTGTTACTTTCTTGTTAAGAAAGGATCAATCTTTAAATTTTTAGAATAATATCTTTTAATTTCTTGTTAGTCAAGTATCTTTTTTAAAAATCAAAAATTTTTCAATCATATCTTTTTCAATCATATCTTTTTTAAAAAATCAAATCTTTTTCAATCATATCTTTTTTCAATCAAATCTTTTTCAATCATATCTTTTCAAATTTTGATTTCAAAATCTTTTTCTAACTTCTTATCTTTTCAAAATTATTTTCAAATCTTTTTCAAACTAATTACTATTTCTTATCTTTTTCAAAACCACCTAACCACTTTTCCACTTCCAATTTTCGAAAATCACTAACCACTTTTTTAAAAATCTTTTTAATTAACTAATTGTTTTAATTTCAATTTTTGAAAACTCTTTCTCTCTCTCTCTCTCTCTCTCATCTTTTTCTATTTATTTGCTAACACTTCTCTTCCACTTATAATTCGAACCTTCTCTCTCCCTCTGTATTTGAATTCTTCTCATTCTCTCTCTACCTCATTCTTCTATTCTTCTTTTTTGCTGACACCTCAAGGAATCTCTATACTGTGACATAGAGGATTCTACTACTCCCTTTTGTTCTCTTCTTTTTCATATGAGCAAAAATAGGGATAAAAACATTCTTGTTGAAGCTGATCCTGAACCTGAAAGGACTCTGAAGAAGAAGCTAAGAGAAACTAAAGCACAACACTCCAGAGAGGACCTTACAGAGAATTTCGAAAAAGAAGCAGACATGGCAGACGAACCCAACAACAATGCTAGAGATTCAAGGAAGATGCTTGGTGACTATAATGCTCCAACTTCCAACTTCTATGGAAGAAGCATCTCAATTCCTGCCATTGGAGCAAACAACTTTAAGCTTAAGCCTCAATTAGTTTCTCTAATGCAGCAGAATTACAAGTTTCATGGACTTCCATCGGAAGATCCTCATCAGTTCTTAGCTGAATTCTTACAGATCTGTGATACCGTCAAGACCAATGGGGTTGATCCCAAGGTCTACAGACTCATGCTTTTCCCCTTTGCTGTAAGAGACAAAGCTATGACATGATTGGACTCATAATCTAGAGAAAACTTGAACTCTTGGGACAAGCTGGTCAATGCTTTCTTGACCAAATTCTTTCTACCTCAAAAGATGAGCAAACTCGGAGTGGAAGTCCAAACCTTCAAACAGAAGGAAAGTGAATCCCTCTATGAAGCTTGGGAAAGATACAAGCAATTAACCAAAAGGTGTCCTTTTGACATGCTTCCAAAATGGAGCATCATATGTATATTCTATGATGGTCTATCTGAATTATCTAAGATGTCATTGGACCATTCTACTAGTGAATTTCTTCATCTAAAAACCCCTACAGAAGCCCTTGAACTCATTGAGATGGTTACAAATAACCAGTTCATGTACACTTCTGAAAGAAATCCTGTGAATAATGGGATGACTCAGAAGAAAGGAGTTATTGAGATTGATACTCTGAATACCATATTGGCTCAGAACAAAATATTGACCCAGCAAGTCAATATGATTTCTCAGAATCTGACTGGATTACAAGCTACATCCGGCAGTGCTAAAGAAGCCTCCTCTGAAGGAGAATCTTATGACCCTGAGAATCCTGCAATGGAAGAGGTGAATTACATGGGAGAATCCTATGAAAACACCTATAATCCTTCATGGAGAAATCATCCAAATTTCTCATGAAAGGATCAACAGAAGCCTCAACAAGGCTTCAATAACAATAATGGTGGGAGAAATAGGTTTGGCAATAATAGCAAACCTTTTCCATCATCTTCTCAGCAACAGACAGAGAATTCTGAGCAGAGCCTCTCTGGCTTAGCAAACATAGTCTCTGATCTATCTAAGACCACTCTCAGTTTCATGAATAAAACAAGGTCCTCCATAAGAAATTTGGAGGCACAAGTGGGTCAGCTGAGTAAAAGAGTTATTGAAACTCTTCCTAGTACTCTCCCAAGCAATACAGAAGAGAATCCCAAAAGAAAGTGCAAGGCCATAACTATAACCAAAATGGCCGAACATGGAGAGAGTGAAAAGGCAATGATTCCCAGCAAGGAAGACCTCAAGGGACATCCACTGACTAATAATAAGTTCCCTATTGAGGAACCAGAGGAATCTGAGGCTTATACAGAGACCACAGAAATTCCACTGAACTTACTTTTGCCATTCATGAGCTCTGATGAGTATTCTTCCTCTGAAGAGGGCGAAGACACTGTTGAAGAGCAAGTTGCTCAGTATCTAGGAGCAACTATGAAGCTGAATGCCAAGTTATTTGGTAATGAGACTTGGGAGGATGAACCTCTATTCAATGAACTGAATACATGGATTCAGCAGACATTGCCTCAAAAGAAACCAGATCCCAGAAAGTTCTTAATACCTTGCACGATACGCACCATGAACTTTGAAAAGGCTCTGTGTGACCTGGGGTCAGGTATCAACCTCATGCCACTCTCTGTTATGGAAAAACTAGGGATCTTTGAGGTACAAGCTACAAGAATCTCACTAGAGATGGCAGACAAATCAATGAAACAGGCTTATGAACTTGTGGAGGATGTCTTAGTGAAGGTTGAAGGCCTTTATGTCCCTGCTGACTTCATAATCCTAGATACTGGGAAGAATAAGGATGAATTCATCATCCTTGGAAGACCCTTCCTAGCCACAACAAGGGTTGTGATTGATGTGGATAGAGGGGAGTTAGTCCTTCAATTAAATGYGGACTACCTTGTGTTTAAGACTCAAGGATCTTCTTCTGTAAACATGGAGAAGAAGCATGAAAAGCTTCTCTCAATATAGAGTCAGACAGAGCCCCACACTCAACTTCTAAGTTTGGTGTTGGGAGGCCACAATCATGCTCTAAGTATCTGTGAAGCTCTGTAAGAGCTTCCTATCAAGCTATTGACATTAAAGAAGCGCTTATTGGGAGGCAACCCAATTTTATTTATCTATGTTAATTTAAGTCTTCTATAGGCTAATGATCATGTGAAGTCATGAAAACAACTGCAAAATTAAAGCAGAATGAAAAATAGCATCAAAAATAGTACACTCTGGAGGACAGGCTTACTGGCGTTTAAACGCCAGTAAGGATAATAGAATGGGCGTTTAACACCCAGTCTAACAGCATTCTGGGTGTTAAACGCTAGAATTGGCAGCCAGACTGGCGTTTAATGCCAGAAAGGGCTGTCTGGTGTCTGGCTAGCGTTAAACGCCAGAAAGAGGCACCAACCTGGCGTTTAACGCCAGGAAAGGTAGCAGAACTGGCGCTTAACACCAGATTTGGCACACAGTGGGCGTTTAAATGCCAAGAAGGTGCAGGGATGAGAATTCCTTGACACCTCAGGATCTGTGGACCCCATAGGATCCCCATCTACCCCACTTCACTCTCCCTCTTCTTCACACCTTTCCATAATACTATTCCCCAACACCCACCTACCTCACCATTCAAATTCAAACCATTTCCCTCCCAAACCCACCCATTCTCCACACGGTTACCCTCTCTCCCTTACCCTATAAATAACCCCCCTTGGCCGAATTCCCACACACCTCCATCTCCTCTATTTTTTCTTCTTCTTCTTCTCCTTTCTTTCTTCTTTTGCTCGAGGATGAGCAAACTTTTTAAGTTTAGTGTGGGAAAAAGCTCTGCTTTTTATTTTTCCATAACCATTATGGCACCTAAGCTGGAGAAACCTCTAGGAAGAGAAAAAGGAAGGCAGTTACTTCTAACTCTGAGTCATGGGAGATGGAGAGATTCATCTCAAAAGCTCATCACTAGAAAGAGAATGGAGCAAACAAGAGAGCCCACTCATGGACCTCAACAAGAGCATGAGGAAGTCCCTCATGAAGAAATCCCTGAGATGCCTCAAGGGATGCATTTTCCTCCACACAACTATTGGGAGTAACTCAACACCTCTTTAGGGGATTTGAGTTCCAATATGGAGCAACTAAGGATGGAGCACCAAGAGCACTCCATTATC
>QBTX01001437.1:7030-41763 GCA_003063285.2 Arachis monticola
CAGAATCTCATAATTACCTTCATAAAACACTTAGGGAGTGGTAAAAACATATTAGTGAGGCAAAGATAAATAAAAGATAAAAAGTTGAAGAAAAGATGAAAATCGAAGAAAAAGTCTGTAAAGTTTTAATGACAGAAAAACAGACAGAGACTAGTGAACGAACTAGGGCAACATAGTTAGTCCTGGAATTGCGAATAGAGTTAGGTATTATATGAATAGTTAAACTATTTCAGTATAGACTTAATGAACCTATACTTGGGATAGACTAACTATTCATACCGAAATTTACATAAGTTTTAAATACATACGTTAAACAGAAAAATCATAGCAGAATAAAGTAACACAGAGCACAGAGTAACCAGAGTAAAGTAAAGAGATACAAAGAGAAAAGAATAATATGATAAAGAGAAATGGTTTGAATTAAGATGTTGTAAAAGTGAAAGATGTAAATTTTGTACAGTATGATTGAACAGAGAAAGAAAGAGGTACTGCATAARAATGTGAAAATGATGATGAATAATGAGAATGATGATGAATGATGATAATGAGAATGATTATGTGATGATTTGTTGCTTGAGGCAACCCAAGAGATATTTATTTGTTGCTTGGGGCAACCCAAGAGATGTGTTTATTCATTTGTTGCGTTAAGGCAACTCCAGATGTACTTGTATGATCATCTGCTGCAGTGAGGCAGTCAGATAGATAATGGTGTGATCACTGAGAACGCTTTCCTACGGTACAGATCCATATTTTATTTCTGTAAGGCAGAGGGGTTATTTCCTGCTACAGAAGTACCGTGACCACCTGTTCCATTTCTGTAGTGGCAGAGGGGTTATTTCCTATATACAGAAGGTGTGTCGGCGTACATCCCTGCAGTGGCAGATGTGTTATTTCCTGCGTGCAATGGACCCTGTGGTGGCAGAGGGGTTATTTCCTGTACACAGGGGTATAGCCAATAGGAAAGCCTTATCCAGACAGAGGTTGCTGGATAACGTCGGGAGCGGGTTAGTAACCGACAGATGAGCTCATTACCTGCACTAGGGCTAGACATGCATCATACCTGGTTGCGCATTTCCTTTGTTATGTTTGTCGTATGAATGTATGCTTTCCTTGTTTATATTCCATTTTCTGCGCTTGTGATATTTTCTTGTATTCTTCTGTTTGTGTTCTGCTATCTGTTTTCTCTATCTTCTCTACTTATTTGTGTTTTCTAATTACTGCTACCTTGTATTCTGCTAATAGTCTGCTAAACAACATAGAATTAATGAATGTAACTAATAACCCCGACCCTACTAAGAACTCCCCAGTTCTTACCCCTTTTCTCTCCCTTCCCCCTTCAGATGGAAGTAAGAGTACCTTACCGTAGTTCGCTGATGACCGTTCGCAAGAAGAGGATTCTGCTCTAGATAGTCTTCTGAGTCTAGGGTGAATATCGATCTCTGATTATATGTAAATACTGTAAGACCAACCAACGTCTGCACCCCTTTGTATGCGCACTTTAATCTAAATCCTGTGAACGAGATTCCTATTTTGTGGATACTTTATGAGGTACCAGAGAGACGTCCTGTGGAAAAGTCTGATCGTGCAGAGGAGTAGCAGATGATGTTCTATCTTTTGATGACGTTCCACCTGACTTGAGTTGTGAAGACTTAGAACGTACTTTCCCTCGCTTTAGTAGTTTAGACAGACTAGGTGAGTATAGAGTCTAGGCTAGCCTAGGTGCCAGCTTAGGGACCTCTTGAACAGGTCAGGACCTGGGATGTTGTATGTATGTATATGTATATAGTTATTATCTAGCTATACCTATGGGTGTTCTAACTAAAGGTCTATACTCTAATAAAGGCTGGATAACTGAATGTTGCTAGCTACTTGTGATGTATTTATGTGTGGTTGCTTATAACTGTTTTATCTTTTATCAGCTGTGAGTTGATTATGAATGAATTCGTTGGTAGCACAAATTGCGAATCACACTTTTCACAACTCGTACCACTAACCAGCAAGTGCACTGGGTCGTCCAAGTAATACCTTACGTGAGTAAGGGTCGAATCCCACAGAGATCGTTGGTTTGAAAGCAATCTATGGTTATCTTGTAATCTTAGTCAGGAAGTCATTATGTTTATCAGTGAATTATGAATAACCAGTAGAGCATAAATTAAAAGTACTTGTTGTGAGTAATGGAGGAATATGTTGGAGTTTTGGAGATGCTTTGTCTTTTGAATCTCTGTTTCCCCTGTCTTCTGATTCATGCACGCACGTCCTCCTATGGCAAGCTGTGTGTGTGGATCACGTTTCAATGGCTACCTTCCATCCTTCCAGTGAAACTACGCTCACGCGCTTGTCACAGCACGGCTAATCACCGGTTGGTTCTCGATCCGGTTGGAATAATTTACTATCCTTTTGCATCTGTCACTAAGCCCAGCCTTCAGGAGTTTGAAGCTCGTCACAGTCATTCAATCCTTGAATCCTACTCGGAATGCCACAGACAAGGCTTAGACTTTCCGGATTTCTATGAATGCCGCCATCAGTTCTAGCTTAACCACGGAGATTCTGATTAAAGAATCTAAGAGACACTCATTCAATCGGATATAGAACGGAGGTGGTTGTCAGGCACACGTTCGTGGGTTGAGGAAGGTGATGGATGTCACAGATCATCACCTTCACACAGTTAAGCGCGAATGAATGAACATCTTAGATAGAACAAGCTGTTGAATGGAAACAGAAATACTTGCAAATTCAATGAGACACAGCAGAGCTCCTCACCCCCAACAATGGGTTTAGAGACTCATCCTCAGAGAATACAAAGTTTAGATCTGAAATGTCTGAGATACAAATAAGTCTTTAAAAGTTGTTTAAATACTAACTAGTAGCTAGGTTACCAATATGAGTGGACTATATGGATGATGCAGAGACCCACTTCTGGGGCCCACTTGGGTGTCTGGGGCCACTTGGTGTGTGCTGGGGCTGAGATTTCGTGCAGAGGCCATTTGTGGAGTTGAACGCCATGTTTGTGCCAGTTTGGGCGTTCACTCAGTTTTTGATCCTTTTCTGGCGCTGGACGCCAGATTGGGCAGAAGGCTGGCGTTGAACGCCAGTTTACGTCGTCAATTCTTGTGCAAAGTATGGACTATTATATATTGCTGGAAAGCCCTGATGTCTACTTTCCAACGCAATTGGAAGCACGCCATTTCGAGTTCTGTAGCTCCGAAAAATCCACTTGAGTGCAGGGAGGTCAGAATCCAACACATCAGCAGTCCTTTTTCCCTGAATCAGACTAGCCCTCTCTTCACAGAAAAATACCTGAAATTACAGAAACACACAACTTAAGTAAAGTCCAAAAATATGAATTTTTCCTAAAAACTACTAGAAATAGACTAAAAACTAACTAAAACACACTCTAAACTATATGAAATTATCCCCAAAAAGCGTATAAAATATCGCTCATCATCCGTCTATTAATCCAAATGTTTTCAAAAAAAAAAGTACCTCCCTAACTAACTACGCTTTAACCGAGACAAACTGCAGCTCATATAATAAATAATAGATAATATATAGGATGACAAATTGGTAGCACTCAGTTTCTGGTGTGTCCTAGGCGTACTGAAATTTGGGTCGTTACAGTAGCCATGGTACTTCTTCACTCTATGTCCATACTCCTTGAAAGTTGTATCGCTTTGAGGGTCAAATAATTCTACCACTCCATAGGGTTTTACCTCCTTCACCTTGAAGGGTCCTTCCCATCTTGAACGGAGCTTCCCAGGCATGAATCTGAGCCTTGAGTTGTAGAGGAGAACTTCGTCACCTTCTTGAAAATCTTTCCTCCGGATATGGTGATCATGAAATGCCTTAGTCTTTTCCTTTTAGATTCGAGCATTCTCATATGCCTCGATCCTAAGACACTCAAGTTCTTCTAGTTGCAATTTTCTGGCTATACCCGCCTTGGTGAAATCCATGTTACACTGCTTAACCGCCCAACAGGCCTTATGCTCAATCTCCACTGGAAGGTGGCATGCCTTTCCATAGACGATCCGAAAGGGACTCATCCCCAACGGGGTCTTGTAGGCCGTCCTATACGCCCATAGTGCATCTCCCAACCGAGAGCTCCAATCCTTCCTTTGTGGATTCACCACTTTCTCCAAAATTTTCTTAATCTCACAGTTGGACACCTCCGCTTGTCCGTTGGCTTGGTGGTGATAAGCAGTTGCAACCTTGTGCAATACCCCATCGCGCTTGAGTAGTGCCTCTACTTTCCTGTTGCAAAAGTTGGAACCTTGGTAGCTCACAATTGCTCGTGGCGACCCATAGCAGCACACAATATTATTTCTAATGAAAGAAATCACAGTATTAGCATCATCATGACGAGTAGGTATCGCTTCCACCAACTTTGATACGTAGTCAACCGCCAACAGAATATACAGATATCCACTTGAGTTGGRAAATGGCCCCATAAAGTCTATGCCCTATACATCAAAGATCTCACAGAACAACATTGGTTGTTGAGGCATTTCATCCTTTTGGGATGCATTTCCCGACTTCTGACGTTGGTGACACGACACACAGAATCGGTTAGCATCTGTTCCGAGGGTTACCTGAAACTGAAGATCAATCTCGGACGAGATCTGTGGTGCTGATCGAAGCTGTCGGGTCCGAACAATCTTTCCCCTGACCATGGTCCGAAATTCGTAGCAGGCTGTTCCAGATAGTCTTTGCTTGTCAGTCTGCCACATATTAGCATAGAACTCCTGGACCATGTTCCTTCCTACTTTCGTTTCAGGATTAGCTAGGACTTCCCAGTTCCTGATTCGAATTTGCTCCTGGATCTCCGGATATTTCATCTTTCTTTTCAGATCCGGATCTAACTTCCGGGATCACACTGATCTCAGACCCATTACTTTAAGATAATGGTCTGAATGTTCCTTAGATAAGAACTTCCCTTGATTCCAAGTGGTTTTGGAACGCTCTTTTTCTTGTCTCTAGGAGTGTATTATTTCCCTTTGGGGCCATGATCTTAGTGCTCTCGGATATAAAACAACACCAAACTTAGAGGTTTTGCTTGTCCTCAAGCAAAGAGAAAGAAGGAGAGGATAGAGAGGAGTTGAGTAAGCACTTGTTGAATGGAGGGGGGGGAGGCCGAACCCAATTTAAGGGGGGGGGGAGGGGTAAAAAGATTTTCGAAAAATTGGAGGAGATAAGATAAAAGATTGAGTTGAAAAGATAAGATAGAAGATATAGTTTATATTTGAAAGATAGGATAGTTTTTTTTTTTTTGAAAAGCATAATTCTGGATTTTGAAAAAGATAATATGAAAAAGACTATTGAAAAGATATGGTTAGTTGAAAAGATTTTTGAGTGAAAAGAGTAGATTTTGAAAAAGATATGATTTTTTTCTGAAGATTTGAAAAGAGTAAAAGATGAATAAAAATGGATTTTTAAAAATTAAGTTTGAAAATCAGGGTTCTTGATATTTTCATGTAAAAAAAATCATGCATCTGAAGATTCAATTAAAATTAATGAAATTCAGTGTGTGAATCACTGGAAATGGCTCCTCTCCTTCTACCTGGCGTATTCGGACGCCCAAACACTTGGCCTGTTTTGGGCGTTCAGCGACCCAATGCTGATCCCTGGGCGCTCCAAGCGACCCAGTGCTGCCCATTATATGGCGTTAACGCCCAGTGGGTGGCCATTCCTGGCGCTGAACGCCAAATTGCTGCCGATTACTGGCGTTCACGCCCAGGGATGCCCATATTGGGCGCTGAATGCGCCAAATGCCCTTTACTTGGTCGTTTTCTTGCCAATTGAGCTTCTTTTACTCTGTTTTGTGCTGCCGAGGTCTCTGTAAATGATTATTTACCTTGTTGTTCCATAGAAAATATATATAAATATAAAGATAGAATAGGGCCAAAAATGCTTGGAGGATTGTTGCCATGGCCTGGGTTTGCCTCCCAGCAAGGCGCTTCTTTTATTTCTTTAGATGGACCTTGCCTCGAGCTTTTAATCTAGCTTCAGCCTTGACCACTCTTGCTCAGTGTGCCTTAAAGATAGTGCTTGATTTTCTGTCCATTGACAATGAACTTCTTATCAGAATCAATATCTTGAAGCTCCACATAACAATATGGTGACACACTTGTAATCACGTATGTTCCCCTCCACCGTGGATTTCAGTTTCCCAAGGAATAGCCTGATCGTCTAGAGTTAACAACAGGACCTTTTTCTGGTTCAAAGATTCTAGATACACTTTCTGTCATGTCATTTTTTAATTTTTCTTTATAAAGCTTGGCATTTTCGAAAGCTGTGAATCTGAATTCCTCTAGTTCATTTAGTCGGAGCAATCGTTTTTCTCCTGCTCATTTGGCATCAAGTTTCGGAATCTGGTTGCCCAATAGGCCTTATGTTCCAGTTCCACGGGTAGTGGCATGCCCTTTACCATACACGAGTTGGTATGGGAGGTCCCTATACGGGGTCTTGAATGCTGTTCTGTAAGACCACAGAGCATCATCCAAGCCTCCTTGCCCAATACTTTCTACGGGTATTTACTGTCTTGTTCCAGCGAATTTCCTTTAATTCTCTGTTAGAGACTTTCAGCTTGCCCGTTGGTTTGTGGATATATGGAGTGGCCACCTTTGTGGCGACTTCCATACCGAACCATGGCAGAGTTAAGCTGTTTATTGCAGAAGTGAGTGCCCCCATCGCTGATTAACACTCTAGGGACACCCCGAACCTGCTAAAGATATGTTTCTGGAGGAATTTCAAGCATTGTTTTAGTATCATTGGAGGGTGTGGCGATAGCCTCAACCCATTTTGATAACATAGTCACTGCCTACCAGATATAAAGTGTTTGAGTAGATGGTGGGAAGGTCCATGAATCAATTCCCCATACATCAAACAACTCTATTTCCAAGATTCCTTGTTTAGGCATGGCATAACCATGNGCGAATTCCATACCGAACGATGGCAGAGTAAAGCTGTTATTGCAGAAGTGAGGGCCCCCATCGCTTTCGATTAACACTCTAGGACACCCAACCTGCTAAAGATATGTCTCTGGAGGAATTTCAGCACATTCTTAGTATCATTGGAGGTTGTGGCTATAGCCTCAACCCATTTTGATACATAGTCAACTACCACCAGAATATAAGTGTTTGAGTATGATGGTGGGAAAGGTCCCCTGAAGTCAATTCCCCATACATCAACCAACTCTATTTCCAAGATTCCTGTTGAGGCATGGCGGTAACCATGAGGCAGATTACCAGCTCTTTGGCAACGGTCACAATTACGTACGCACGAACTCTCGGGAATCTTTATAGAGTGTGGGCCAATAGAAAACACATTGGAGGACCTTAGAGGCTGTTCATTCACCTCCGAAATGGCCTCCTTATTGTGATCCATGACAATGTCATATGATCTTCTGTGCTTTTTCTCTAGGGACACACCTACGGATAACTCCGTCTGCACATCTCGTAAAGAGATGAGGCTCATCCCAGAAGTAGTACTTTGCATCAGTAATTAGCTTCTTTTTGTATTCTTATTGGATCCTGGGTATGAACCTTCGCAGCTTTATAGTTTTGGCAAATATCGGCAAACCATGGTGCTTCCTGGATGGCAAAGGGTTGCTCATCTGGGAAGGCCTCAGAGATCTCAAGAGATGGGAGGGGCGTCCCTTCTGCCGGCTCTATCCGGGACAGATGATCAGACACTTGGTTCTCTGTCCCTTTCTGTCGCTTATCTTTCTATATCAAACGCTCTTGCAAAGAATACCCATCCTGAGTGAGCCTGGGTTTGCAATCCTGCTTGAGTTAGGATATAGTTAAGAGCAGCATGGTCGTATACACAATACTTTTGATCCTCACCTAAAGTATGATCTGAACTTGTCAATGGCTTAAACCACTGCAAGTAGCAAGCAACTCCTTTTCTGTGGTTGTGTAATTTTTCTGGGCATTATTTAGAACGCCGACTGGCATAATATATGGACATGAGAAAAGTTGTCATGGCCTCTGATCCCAATAACTGCACTCACCAATGGCATGGTAATTGGCATCACACATTAACTCAATGGCAATGTCCAAGTCTGGTGCAGAAATGACTGTTGCTGTGACCATTAAGCTTTCAGCGTTTCAAACGCCTGCAGGCATGCTATGTCAAACACAAATGACGTGTCAGCAACTAAGAGATTACACAGAGGTTTAGCGATTTTAGAAAAAATTCAAAAAAAAAAAATCCTTATATAAACCCCTATTAAGAATCAGCACGCCCCAGAAAGCTTCTGATCACCTTAACATTGGCAGGTGGTGCTAATTTCTCAATTACCTCTCATTTGTTGGTTCCAATTTCTATTCCCTTGTTTGAGCTTTTATGCCCAAGAACAATTCCTTCATTCACCATGAAGTGACACTTTCCCAGTTTAAGACTAGGTTGGTTCTTGACATCTTTTCAGGACAAGTTTCAGGTGGATCAAAGACAGGAGCTAACTGAGTCTCCATATACTGAAGTCATCCATGAAGACTCCAGAAATTTTTCCACCATTCAGAGAAAATAGAGAGCATGCATCTCTGGAAGGTTGCAGGTGCATTGCATAGCGCAAAGGGCATCCTTCTATAAGCAACCACTCCGGTATGCAATTGAATGCTGTTTTCTCTTTGATCCTGGGGTCTACTGCAAATTTTCTGGTATAGCCTGAGTTGGAGGCGCATCTAAAAAGCATAATAATCGGATACCTGCTAGTCTCTCTAGCCATCTGGTCTATGAATGGTAAAGGGAAAATGATCTTTCTGGTTGGCCTTATTGAGCGCTTTTGTAGTCATACACATTGCGCCCACCCGTGGTAACTATCTCTTGTAGGAACAGTTCATTTTGTTCATTATGAACCACTGTTATGCCTCCTTTTTTGGGGACGACTTGAACAGGACTCACCCAGGGGCTACCAAAAATGGGGGATAAATGAAATCCAGCCAGCCTCTAGTAATTGGTGACCTCTTTCGCACCACTTCCTCATGGGGCTGGATTTAGCCGCCTCTGTGGTTGAACCACTGGTTTGGCATTATCCTCCAATAGGATTTTTCGCATGCATCTAGCTGGGCTATGCCCTTAAGGTCACCTATGGACGACCCAAGAGCTATCTTGTGTCCTTAGCACTTGAATCAGTGCTCCTCTTCCTGTGAATTTAAGCAGAGCTTATAATCAATGGAAAAGTGGTCACCTTCTCGCTAGGAATGCATATTTCAGATGGGTGGCATGGCGTTGAGCTCTGGTTTAGGGAGGTTGGTTCCTCTTGTTCAGAAGTAAAGTTCAGAGGCTTCCTTAAGCCATCTAATCCTCCAAAGTCCAGGCTGAAAACATCTTTAACAGAGTGTGCCAACTGCGAATTCGAACTTCTCAGCCATGTTGATCTCTTCTAACAAAAGGAGTCGAATGTAGGTCAACTGCATTGGGCAGTCTGTTGGTGTGTCTGGATGCCTCATGCTTTGAAGGCGTTCATACTGTAAAGCTCGTCCATCGCTTCCTGCTCCAGTGGTTTATTTCCCCCTGCTGGACGTCAATGAAGGATCGTCCAGTTGCTAGTAAGGGTCTTCCTAGAATGAGCGTAGCACTCTGGTGCTCCTCCATTTCCAGCACACAAAGTCAGTGGGAAAGGCGCATGGCCCAACCCTGACAACTCATGTTTTCAATCACGCCTGATGGTATTTAATGGAGCCATCCGCAAGTTGAAGACATATCCGGTTGGTTTAACTTCTTCAACCAAACCAAGCTTCCTGATATTGGATGGCAGGTATTAGGTTGTTGCTTGCCCCAAGATCGCACAAAGCTGTCTGGGAAACAATTACCTTCTATTGTGCATGGTATCAGAAAGCTCCAGGGATCTTTAAGCTTTCAATAATCTGTTCAGAGATGACTGCCACTTGCAATTCTTCAGTGCAGGAGAGACTCTTCTGTTTTCTCTCCACTCCGTTTTATGACGTCAAGATTCTCTTTCATGACTTGGCATAATAAGGTATTTTCTCAAGTGCTTCCGCAAATGGAATCTTTATTTCAAGATCCTCAGATTACATCTGCAAAAGCAGCAATTGGCTTATCCTGCTCTGCTTTCCGGATGTTTCTGAGATACAGGTGATCTCTGGTTTATATCCTCAACCCTTAGTGTTTAAAGAAGCCTTTGTAGATGGGTTGTCATCAGCACTTATGTGTATAGTCTGATCCCTCTCTGGTAATTGCGTACCAGAGTTAGAAGCTAGAGTGACGTTAGACGCCAGCTAACTGTCTGTTCCTGGCGCCTGAACGCCAGAAATGTGCCCCTGTTGGGCGTTCACCGCTGGATTCTCCCATTGGCGTTTAACGCCAAATTCTTGCCCATTTCTGGCGTTGAACGCCACCTCCTTGTTCTGGCGCTGAACGCCAGTTTGGGGCATGGTCTGGGCGTTCAGCGCCAGCCGTCCACCAAATTTCTGGCGTTTTTGTGCCCAGAATTAATTTTCCCTGGGCTCTTACTGGCCTCAGGGGAATCTTTGGTGGGTGCTTATTCTTGAATTTTTGATTGCCTTGAGGTGGGGTAGTTCTAATGTTGTCCCCTTCTTAATTAACTGCTTGGCATTTACTTTTGCTGTTTGCTTTGATAGCTGCTGCGTTGTTTGCTTAAACTGTTCTCCATATGTATATTAGACATCCTTGTCTCCTGTAACCGGTCTTTGAATTCAGCGAGCTGCTTTGTTAGAAAATCTAATTGCTGATTGAATTCAACAGCTTTTACAGGTACTGAATTCAGCAGTTACTGTTTTAAACCTCTTCATTCATGGAAAGGTTGCTGCTTAGATACAGATGCTGATTTCCTGGCAACTGTATCAATGAGCTCTTGAGCTTCTTCAATTTTGTCGTTTTTCATATGGATAGATCCACCAGCTGAGTAATCTAAAAACATCTGAGCTCCTTCAGAAAGCCCATGAGTAGAATATGTCTAACTGTACCCACACTGAAAACATTTCAGAGGGCATTTTCGTAGCATCTCTCTGTACCTCTCCCAGGCATCATAAAGAGAGTCATTATCTCCTTGTTTAAAGCCTTGATGTCCAGCCTTAGCTGTGTCATCCTTTTTGGAGCGAAATTGATTCAGGGATTTTTCTGTCAGCTGTTTCGATGTTCTTATGCTGGCCTTAGGTTGTTATTTAACCACCTCTTTGCTTGATACTTTACAGCAAATGGAAACACGACATAAAGTCTGTAGACGTTCCTATCTATTCTTTATCATGTACTGGTTCAGCAATTGTAAAAATTGTGCCAGGAAAACTCATTATGTTCTTCCTGTGGAAGCCGGAATTACTGTCAACTTTGCTGCACCATGATAGTGAGCTGAGGATTCAACTCAAAGCTACTAACTGCCAATGGAGGTATGCAGATACTGCTCCCATATGAAGCAGTAGAGAGGTTAGAATATGACCCCAAAGTCCTCCTGTACTGTCCATCTCCACTTCCCTAGTCCATGGATGGATCTCTTGGATAGTAACTGGACTGATTTATCTTGTATTTATTTTATTTTATAAGAAGTAAATACTTACAATAAATAAAATAAATAAAAAAGAATTTGAATTTTGAAATAATAAATTTATTTTTTTCGGTAAAAAAAAATTAAAATAATGCTAGTTAAAAAAAAACAGAAACTGTTTGAAAAAGAGGGGATATTTTCGAAAATTTGAGAGAGAGAGAGTTAGATTAGGTAGTTTTCAAAAAGTTAAGAAAGCAAACAAAAAGTTGGTTAGTTAGTTGACAACAAAATTTTGAAAAGATAGAAGTTAGAAAAGAATTTTTTTTTTTGATATTTTTGAATTAGTTGAGGAGAGAGAAAAACAATAAGATTAGTACCCAAGATTTAAAATCTTTTAAAAAAAATCTTAAATAGTTTTGGTTATAGAAAAATTTGGAAGGGAAAACACCAAGAAACACCAAACTTAAAAAATGTTAAGATCCAGACCAAGGAAAACTCAAGAACACTTTGAAGACTCCAAAAGCACAAGAACATAAGGAGAACACCAAACTTAAAAAAAAAATTTTTTGAAGAACCAAACAAAAATTTTGCAAAAATCAAATTTTTAAACTTTACAAACAAGAAAACACCAAACTTAAAAGTTTGCAACAAGATTTAATAGAAAAAAAAAATATTTTTGAAAAAAAGAATGTACACAAATATATTAATTAAAAAAATATGATTAATAAAATAATAAATAACTATACATTTATCAAAAAAATCATTTATATAAGTTGTTAAATATTTATATATAATCACTATAGAAAATTACAAATTTTTCTCTCACTACACTTCGGAAATAATAACCTTAATACAATAAATAAAATTTTTTTTTTTTTTTTTTTTTTAATATTTAAATTAATAAATTAATTAATGAATTAAACTAATCATTTACTAAACTCCAATTAATCTAAAAAGTAAAAATAATCAAATTATAAAAAAAAAAAAAAAAAATAAAATAAATATAACAATATATCCTTTAAATAATATATATAATTAATAATTATAATTACTTATTCTTTTATACAATTATACATCACAAAAAATATTTATTTTTTTTTTTTTTTTTTTTTTTTTTTTTTTTTTTACATAAATTAATAATAAACCAATTTTTTTTTTTTTTTTTTAAATTAATATTTAAATAAGATTTTTTTTTTTTTTTTTTTTAATTTATTTAGAATGATTAAATTCTAAATGATATTACTTATATAAATTACAGTGTAAGTAATCTTTTTTTTAAACAATATTCTCAAAGATATTATCAAATTCAGAATACTAAATTTAATAACTCTAAATATTCATCTAAATATCAAAAAAAACATATTTATAAAATAGTATTATTCTATTTTTATTTTTTATAAAAATAATTTTATCATAAAATCTTTGTAATATATTTACTCACTCTTAATTTTATTTATTAACAAAATTTTTTTTTTTATCTATTTATATATAAAATTTTTTTTTTAAAAATTGTCAAAAAATGAATAAAATAATTTAATTTAATCAAAATAAAAAAATTAAATCTATAAATTATACGACTTCATATAATTAATCGTGCTTCTAACCACATAAAAAAAAAGTCATCAAAAATCTGATAATAAAACTATTTATATTAATAATCATAAATATATCTAATAATATTTTAAAAAATTTGCATTTTAATAAAAAATATTTAAAAAATCTTTAAAATAAAAATTAAATATAAAATTAAAATCTAATTTAATATAAATAAATATACATAAAAAAAAAAAAAAAAAAAAAAAAAAAACAAATCAAATAAATAAAATAATTTTTACAATATTTAATTATTAATTCGAAACTAATTCAAATCAAGTACATATCTTTAAAAAATTAAATTTAAATTAGTAATAAGAAAATCATTCAAAATAAAAAAAATTATCAAAAAAATAAATAAATAAAAAGATATAAATTCTTTAAAATTTCATTAAATTATATAAAAGTTCGAACCCAATCAAATTAATGTTTCTAGCCAAATGAGTTATGGGACTCCCTTAATTTTTAAGAAAGATTATTTTTTAGAAAACACCAAACTTAAAGTTTGGGCACAGGATTTATGAAAATTATTTTGAAAGAAGGTTTTTTTAAAAATATGATAGCCAATTACGATGAACATAAACACCACGTTCTAAATAACTGAGCTATAAATTTAAAGTGTTTAACAAGGGATAAATAATAAAAGACTCGTAAACCACAAAAGATGAAATTTTCTCCTAATCGACAGCAAACAAAATAATCCCGTGTCAGTTGCTCAAATCGCGACGAACCAATCCCGCAAGGCGCCAGAAAACTGGTAGCACAAATTGCGAATCACACTTTTCACAACTCGTACAACTAACAGCAAGTGCACTGGGATCGTCCGAGTAATACCTTTACGTGTAAGGTCGAATCCCACAGAGATCTCTTGTTTTGAAGCAATCTATGGTTCTCTTGCTTAAATTTTAGTCAGAAAGTCAATTATGTGTTATCAGTTTGAATTATGAATAACCAGCTAGAGCATAAATAAAAGTTACTCTGTGTAGTTAATGGAGAATATGTGGCCAGTTTTGGAGATTGCTTTTGTTTTATGAATCTGCTGCTTTCCTCTGTCTTCTGATCCACGCACGCACGTCCTCCTCTATGGTAAGCTGTATATTGGGGGATCCACCGTTGTCAATGGCACCTTCCATCTGCCTTCCAGTGAAAAACTACGGTCACTGCGCTCTGTCACAGCAGGGCTAATCACCGGTTGGTCCTCGATCCGGTTGGAATAGATTTACATCCTTTTGCAGCTGTCACTAACGCCCAGGCCTCAGGAGTTTGAGCTCGTCACAGTCATTCAATCTTGAGATGCCTTACTCTGGAATACCACGGACAAGGCTAGACTTTCCGGAATTCTCGGGAATGCCGCCATCAGTCTAGCTATACCACGGAGATTTGTTTAAAAGATCTAAGAGACACTCATTCAATCGGATATAGAACGAAGGTGATTGTCAAACACACGTTGTGGGTTGAGGACAGGTGATGAAGTCAACAGATCATCACCTTCATCCCAGTTAAGCGCGAATGAAAATCTTAGATAGGAACAGGCGTGTGTTTGGATGGAAAACAGAAATACTTGCATTAATTCATTGAGATACAGCAGAGCTCCTCACCCCAAACAATGGGGTTTAAGACTCATCATCAAGACAATACAAAGTTTAGATCTGAAATTGTCATGAGATACCAAAAATAAGTCTCTAAAAGTTGGTTTAAATACTAAACTAGTAGCCTAGGTTACAGAAAATGAAGTGGACTTTGATGGATGATGCAGAGACCCAGTTTCTGGGCCCACTTGTGTGTGCTTGGCCCACTTTGTGTGTGCTGGGCTGAGATCTTCGTGCAGAGCGCCATTTCTGGAGGTTGAACGCCAGTTTTTTTGTGCCAGTTTGTGTGCGCTTCACTGCCAGTTTCTTGATCCTTTTTGGCGCTGGACCAGCAATTGGGCAGAAGGCCTGGCGCTTCGACAACGCCAGTTACGTCGTCACATTCTTTGCAATTACATTATATAATGCTGGACAAGCTGGATGTCTACTGTTCCGAAGGCCGGCAATTGGAAGCAGCCATTTCGATTCATGTTCAGCTCCAGAAAAATTCACTTGAGTGCCCAGAGGTCAGACATCCAACAAACATCAAGCAGTCCTTTTTTCAGCCTGAATCAGATTTTTTCGCGTCAGCTCCCTCAAATTTCAGCCAGAAAAAATACCTGAGAATTCCAGAAAAATACACAAACTCATAGTAAGTCCAAAAATATGGAATTCCTAAAACTACTAAAAGACTAAAAACAACACACACTTCTAAACTATATAAATTATTCTCCCAAAAAGCGTAGTAAAATATCCGCTCATCATCCGTCTATTCAGTCCAAATGTTTTCCAAAAAAAAAAAAAGTACCTCAAAAAAAACTACGCTTTTAACAACGAATCAGCTCATATAATAAATAATAAGATAATATATAGGATCTGACAATTTGGTACACGCGTGTGTACAGTTTGTACCTTAGGCGTCACTTGAAATTTGGTGGGTCGTTTACAGGTAGCCATCGGTACTTCTTTCACTCGTATGTCCATACTCCCTTGAAATTTGTTCGCTTTGAGGTCAAAGTAATTCTACGCACTCCATAGGGTTTTACCTCCTTCACCTTGAAAGGACCTTCCCATCTAGAACGGAACTTGCCCAGGCATTGAATCTGAGCTTGAGTTGTAGAGGAGAACTTCGTCACCTTCTTGAAAATCTTTCCTCCGGATATGGTGATCATGAAATGCTGAGGTGCTTTTCCTTTTTTAGATTCGACATTCTCAGTATGCCTCTAATCCTAAGACACTCAAGTTCTTCTAGTTGCAATTTTCTGGCTACACCCGCCTTGGTGAACATCCATGTTGCACTGCTTAACCGCCCAACAGGCCTTATGCTCAATCTCCACCATAAGGTGGCATGCCTTACCAAAGACGATCCGGAAGGGACTCATCCCAACGGGTCTGGTAGGCCGTACCTATACGCCCATAGTGCCATTCCCAAACGAGACTCCAATCCTTCCTTGTGGATTTCACCACTTTCTCCCCAAATTCTTAATCTCACAGTTGGACACCTCCGCTTGCCAATTGGTTTGGGGGTGATAAGCAGTTGCAACCTTGTGTAGTACCCCATACCTCTTGAGTAGTGCTTCTACTTTCCTGTTGCAAAAGTTGGAACCTTGGTAGCTCACAATTGATCGTGGCGACCCATAGCAGCACACAATATTATTTCTAATGAAAGAATCACGAGTATTAGCCTGCACTGACGAGTAGGTATTGCTTCCACCAACTTTGATACGTAGTCAACAACCACCAGAATATCAGATATCCATCTTGAGTTGGGAAATGGCCCCATAAAGTCTATGCCCTATACATCAAAGATCTCACAGAACAACATTGGTTGTTGAGGCATTTCATCCTTTTGGGATGCATTTCCCGACTTCTGACGTTGGTGACACGACACACAGAATCGGTTAGCATCTGTTCCGAGGGTTACCTGAAACTGAAGATCAATCTCGGACGAGATCTGTGGTGCTGATCGAAGCTGTCGGGTCCGACCTGCTGAGCTTTGAGATGTCGCTGATCCTTGATCACCGGAGGGTGGTGGTACCTGCAAGAGACTCCGATGCTTAAGTTAGCATGGGCTTTCAGCAGGTATTTTTTGTAGAATCAGAGTATGAGTTATACCTGGGTGCTCCAATGTATTTATAATGGTGTGGAGTGACCTTTCCGGAGATAAGATAGTTATCTTATCTTATCTTTGAGTGAAGTCATCTTATCTTTAAGGGAAACTGCCTTTATCCTTATAGGCTTTGGCTGCCTTTAGATTGGGCTGTGTCCCTTTGTTTGGGCCTGTTTGGGACCTCTTATGTTGATTTGGCCAAACTCTTTTAAAGAAGAGGTCGGGGGACCTAACCTGAAGAGGTTGGTCGCTTTGTCTTCAATCAGTCCGGGCCGGATAGCTCGACCCAGGGTATGAACAGTGCCCCTGCTTGAGCTCGATTTTTCCTTCAAGGTCGCGTCTTCGGTTTTCGATCTTTTGGAGAAGTCAAGCTCGAGCATTTAGCCTTTTTGTCGATCTTTGTATAACTCCTACTGGTCTTCTTTGAATAAGGAGCATTTTTTCTTTTTCTTTGTTTAATTACTGTGCGCGTTGTGCTTCCTTGGGAACGTGCGAGGTTTTAAATGCTCATTAACTCCCCTTTTTCCGTTTCCCTTCTTTCCTTCTTTTCATTTCACTTTGAATTTTTGAAGTCTCATCTTTAAGTTTCTTTCTTTCTTTATTTTCGCTCTTGCTTTGCGGCTTCACTTTGTTTCTCTCGACCCTCTGTTTTTGCATTTTTCGTTCTTCCTCCCTCGGTGTTTCTTTGTTGCTGTTTCCTCTGGATCCTTCCCTCACGCTCGTCTCTTCTTCCTCTACAGGTTGGTGTTCTCTCTTCCCTTTTATTATTTTTGTTTTTCACTTTTTTATATGTCTCCGCTGTTACATGTGCTTTGTCTCTGAGAATCTTTGACCCTTTCGAGGAATAAATGATGGTTATCTGAGCTTGCGTCTTTTGTGGTGATCCCTGTATTTCCTTTGCTATGATGTGTGCTTGGTGATTTTTGCTTTCCTGGGGTTTTGTTAGGGCCGTTCCTGCATCCTTCATTTCTACGTGTCTTCATTTCTGGGCTTACTACTTTATTTGAACCGTTTTAGTGAAGAAAGATTGTAGTCTTGATGGTCCTTGTTGATGATGATGAAATTTCTTGCTGCTTTGTGATGTTACTAGAAGAGAATTTGTTTGTGAGATGGTTAGGGCATAGACCGTTGGTTTCCTTCTTTTCTGTTTCCTGCCTTGTTACTACCTCCATAGGGTGCCCCTGGATTTTAGTGCGAATCCTGGGGTTTCCCTTTTGCTGCCGTGTCTGATTCTTGTCATTCATACATTATTGTCCGAATTGTTTTCATATTTGTCCGAGTTGTTTGGTAGTAACCCATCTTTTCTCTGTTTCTTCCTGTAGTTATAGTTGGCCTATGTCTTCTCGCAAAAATATTGTTGAGATGTCTACTAAGATCCCGGTGGCATGTCTAACTGGATGGACTCCATTGTGTTGATGTGTGTTACCGTTGCTAACTTTGAGTATTGTGTGTGGCTTAGGAGGATGATAAACCACTATTTCATGGTTTATCTTGTACTCAATTGAGTGGTTTTTATCTACTCTTTACCCACTTATTCATACTATTTGCATGGTTTTATATTTCCTTCCTAATTATGTGTTTTGATTGAAAACATGCTTCTTTGATCTTATATTTGCTTATTATTAATCCTCTCTTATTACCATTAGATGCCTTGATATGTGTGTTAAGTGTTTTCAGATATTATAAGATGCAGGGTGTTTATTGGTATGCCGGAAAAGGGCATGGGTAGCATAGACCAAGAATTACTTTGTAACAAACCATCACGTTTGTTGACAATTAATTCAATTAATACAATATAGTAAAGGGAGTTAATGAAAAGCAGCATTCGAGAGTAGATTAAGATAAAAGATACTGAAAAGCAATGCACAATTGCCATGTGGGCGTTTTCACAAACACATAGGATGCATATGTTAAAATATGTTAGTGAAAATAATAAATGAACAATGCAAGCAACCCTTTAAAAATAAAATATATATTAATGTCAAAATAATAAAAAAAAAAAAAAAAAAAAAATAAAATATAGATAATAATGAACCCAAATAAATTCCCTAACACCAATGAAATATGCAATGTTAATAAAAGTAATGTAAATAACTTAAAATAAAATAAAAGAAAATAAGAAGGATGAGAAGGAAAAAGAAATAAGAAAGAAAGAAGAAGAAATAAAAAAAAATAGGAAAAAATAAGAATTAGAGAAGAAAAGATAAGAAAGTTGGCTGATCTGGAAATTCTGTGCGCCGCTTGTGATGCGGTCGCATGGAATGGGTAAAATGGTGAGTGACGCGGTCGCGGAGATTGCGTGATAAGTCAGTGACGCGGAGGTGAAGGTCACGCAATCGCGTGGCCTGTTTAGTGCGATTGGCGCGAGTGCAGCCTCGCGCTCACATAACTCTCTATTCGAAACTCTTCTTTGCCAAAATTCTGGTTGACGCGATCGCGTGGGGCATGGGATTGCGTGAGTGGCCATCATGGGGATATGACGCAGACACGTGAGCAGGCGTTCACATCGGTGAGGCTTGGCTACCAGCACGAGTCCAACCCAACTCCAACACAACTTTCGCCATGCACCTGATGACGTCGATTTTTCAGGTCACGCGGCACTGCCGTGGAGCAGCGAATCGCGTGTCGAGGCAGTATTCCCTGCGCGCGAACACGTTCCCCAAAACGATGCGTCTTGTGGGACGAAATTGTGCCTACTGGCACGCCTTCCCAGCCTCGCCTCCAACGTGACTCTCTGGTCGTTTTTATTTTCTCTTTCTTCTCCTGCGACGGCGGACGCGTCGTGATTGCGGTCGCACGTCGCTATTAGCAACTTTTTTTTTTAATCTGAAAATGCAAGGAAAAAAAAATATATATGCAGAATGCAGTGTTATGAATGTGATGCAAAAACTCTAGGTTCAATATAAAAAAATAAATAAATTCGAATTTTTTTTTAAATTTAAAACTAAAATAAAAATGAAAAAGGTACGTATCATACCATGGTATGGTTGTCTCACGCCAACCTAGCACTTTAGTTAGAGTCCCTTAGTTGGCACATTTGTGGGTGAGTTCCCTGTTTATGGTGCTTTATACTATGTATTCAGCAGGAATACTCGACCATGCTTCTGTACTTCCAGTAACTCCGGTGGTCCCAAAACTAAGCATGTAAAGCACTTAAGAAGCTTCAAACAGATTCTTAGGGTCCCGGGAGTAATCAATTTCAGAAGCAGATTTCAGATCACCAAATCTTGCTTTTACACCCATCTCTGTTGGGATCTGTATTTTTCCATTCTAGACGAAGATAAGTTAATTTGAATTTTTTTTTTTTTATGTAAGATAAATTTAAAGACAACTCGTATAAAGCAAACGGTTACTAAACCTTTGCATTTAATCCTAAAGCTTCCAACCATAATGAACTTGCAGGACAATTCTTAACACTGGGCTATTCTCTCTTACTCTTTAATTCACAAAGAGCTCTAATTTGACCATCTGTCTCTAGAAGCCCATATTTCAAGTGGAATTAGAAAGCTATGGATATGAAGTTTACCCACTTGAATATTGTAAGGATGATGCAACTTAGGGGGAGGTTTTTTTTAATGAAATTGGTTTTTTTTTTTTTTTTTTTTTTTTTTTATATTTTTAAATTTCTAACTCTTTGCAAGCTTCTTTTCAAATTTCAACCTCATTGCCTCTTGGTAGCTTTCTTCCACATTTAATCTCCTCTTTCATTGCTTTCCAAGGGCATCAAAATGAAGAGTTGTGCATTTTTCTTTGATCTCCATCTCTTGATCAAACCTCTTCCAAGTCTTCAACTACGTATATGCCTGGAGGGTTGTACACCCTCCTTAGCATCAATTTCAAATTGTCTTGGAAGGGGTTCTATGACTGGACTTTCCATGGAGGTTCAATGTCTCCTAACAGTCTTTCAACCACTTCTTCTTCTTCGTTGAACCAACTGACAGCAGTCTTCTATTTGTTCCAGTACGAAGTCTTGCTCTGTTCTGTCCACTGGGGTTTCTTGTATCTCCTTCATGCTACACCCTTCATTAGATTGTCCAATGGACTTGTACTGATCCTTGTATATTTGAGCGCCTAGAAGACCATTGAATTAATGCTTTGGCTCAGTTGTTTGTACGTGGGTTGCATGAAATTAGTCCACTGTTTCCTTGAGACGATTCTTTGTCTCTTGATGCACGCGGTATCAGCATAGGGACTAGATCATAGTGCTCTTTGATGGATATGGACGATGGCAGATACTTGAGTGGTGGGGGGGATGGGGAGATCAGTTCTGTGATGAAAAGGAAAGTGTACTAAGGCTTGAGGTTGATTGTTGAAGGTTTTTGGTGGTCTGATTTGGGCGGCGAGAGCTCGCATAGTAGTTGAAGATCCGGTAAAGTGCTTCTCCATGGAGTTTGGGTGAATCCTATGTATGGTTCATTTGGTTCATAAGATGGTCGGTATGGTGGATGTGGGTAAGGGTCATATGGAGGTTGAATGCGGGAAAGGGGCTTGTGAAGTTTGGTGTCCAACAAGGGGTATGTTGAGAAAGGGTTTATACGCTATGGTGGTGGTTGTTGATAAGAGTCCAATGAGTGTTGTTGCCATGAGGGTTGATAAAATCCTTGTGGCTCCTCCATCTTTGATTGTTCCACCGTGATGCCTGTTTCTCATTGTAATTTCTTCTTCCTGCAACATATTATAACCGAACTCATAGCCAAAGGGGCTAGAGTCATGTATGCAAATGGAAATAAATAACAAAAATTAAAAACCAAATTAAATTAAAAGTGTTATTTAAATGTGAATTTGAAAATTAAATTTTTGAATTTTAAATTTAAAATTTTGAAATTTGAATTTTTGAAATTTGAAATTGAAAATATTTAAATTTAAATTTAGAAAAGATTTAAATTTGAATTTTGAAATTGATTTTTTTTTATTTTTTGTATTAAAGATAAATTTAAAAAAAAGAAAATCTGGAAAATATTTTTTCGAAAAAAAAATTAATTAAAAAATATTTGAATTTAATAGAGAGAGAGAAAAATAAATAAAAGAGCACCAAATTTTCACAAATTTTTAGATCAACAACGAAGAAAAACAAACTAAAAACAGCTTTGAAGTTCCAAGATGAATGCGCAAGAAACAACTTGAAGATCAGATGAACACTAAGAACAAATTTTTAAAATTTTTTTTTAATACTAAATTAAAAATTAATCACCTCTTTGATTTATGAAAAAAGCAAAAAATAAAAACAAAAAATAGAACACAAGTAAACAAGGTAAAAAGCAAAGATTACAATAAACCAATAATAGCACACGTTGTGGCAATTCCCCCGCAACGGCGCTATTTTGACGTTAGGATTCTTTGCCAGTAAAGAATTTCATTAAATAGTCGCTTTAGATTAGTCTCTAAACTGACAGAAATCCCTTCGTAGAAACGTTTTGGTTGTCACAAGTAACAAACCCCTTTGAAATTGAAAACCGGGTATTCAAACCTCGTCGTCTTCTCAAGAATTGCAGGGAGGTAATGTTCTTATTATTGGTAGAGATTGTAAATGGGGTTTAGGATGTAAGGAGGGAATATGTTGAAAATTGGACAAGTAAAAATAAATAATAACAATAAAAATCTTTTGGCAAGGTATAAGAACTTGAAGTCCTATCCTTATCATTGTGGATGAGAATGGAATTTGAATCCATTTGTTTAACCTTACTAAAACAAAGAAGGTAAACTGGACTGATTTTTAGTTTGATGCTCAAGTCCTAGTCAACTCTGTGGAGAGACTAGTGTTAGAGCAATCCTAGTTCAATCAGAATCTGCCAATTTCAACACTGTTTATATTTGATACTCAAGTGTTACCATTTACTTAACCAAGCCAAAAGGAGAAAATACAAATTTAAATTAAAAACATTGGTATTAAATGAAGCAAAGCAAAATTAATCTGAAAATACCTCGACTTTGCCTATTCACAAAAGAACATTACATCGAATTATAAATGCAGTTAAATTTAAATTAGGAAAATAATAAAAAAACATTGAAAAAAAAAAAAAAAAAAATCCTAAAAACTAAGAGAAGTCCTAAATCTAAATCCTAAGAGAGAGGAGAGAACCTCTTACTCAACCATACTTCATGATTTTTTGGCTTAATTTGAGTGAATTATACAAATCTCCACCTACTTATTCACATTAAATGCATAGTTAGATGTTTTTTAAATAAATAAAAAAAAAAAAAAAAAAAAAAAAAAAACATGTTATTTCTAAGCTGTTAAATTTTATTTTTAATTACCTTTATTCAATTCGATGCGTGATTAGTGTGTTGAGTTTAGGTAGTTACAGATCTTTCTAAGGCAGAAATGACTTTAAGGATGAAAAAGGAAACTTACTAAAATGGCAAGGAGGAAGCAAACAGAGCTTTAAGGAAACACGTATCCACGCGATCGCATAAACCACGCGTCCGCGTCAATCACGCGATCGCGTGCCAAGCACGAATCAGCCGCGACGCCGACGCATGACTGACGCGCCGCTGCGCCTTAAGCAGAAACGAATATTGACTCGGGTCGCCATGGACTGCAGCGACCCCGCGTGGCACAGGAAAGTCCAAATGACGCGATGCGTCTGACCCACGCGGACGACGTGACATGAGGCCACAGCAACCAGGAATTTAGAGAATTTACGCCCCCAAGCAATTTCTGAAGCCCCTTTTGGCCCAGATCCCAGTACAGACAGCATAGACCAAGAGGTTATAAAGTGCGGGAATGCACCCATTCAAAAAGAGAGCTCGCATATATTCTTTCAATCGAGTTAGATTTAGTGAAGGCGAATATCTTCTCTCTCTCTCTTTTTAGGATTTAGGATTTCTCTTGTTTTAAGATAACTTCAATCCCAGGTTAAATGTTCTTTCTATTTTTTTTAGTGTTCTATTATTCCAACATTTGAATTGATTATCATAATCTTGATTTTATGAATTATTTCCATGTCACAGAACAGTTATTGGAATTAACTGGATATTTGACGGTATTTTTAGTTTATGATTATTCTCGTTGATTTAAGTTATCATTGCTTCTCATCTAAGGAGACGTCTTTAATTATTTCAGCAATTTATTTTTCGCCCTTTTGGTTCTGGTTAAGGATTCAGTAACTCAACAGTATTAACTCAACAAATTGATAATCATTTATCTTTCTAATGAGCTGAAACTTAGTTAAATCCCAACTTTTCTTAGGAAAATAAATAGGATTCAAAACGGGCCCAGATCTATTAAGTATCCATTGACTTTGCCTCTTGGCTGCCCTAGCTAAACGTTGACCAAGTGGAGTTTTAGATTCAACTTTTCATTATAGTTGAGAGAGATAACTAAGTCTGGACCTCTAATTTCCCTTATCTTGCAAAGACGTTGTTTTATAGTTATTATTTATTTAATTTGCCATTTTAATTCACTCGTCATTTTAATTACTTGCTTCTCACATCTTTTAAACCCCGATTACAACCTTTATAACCAACAAAAAGAACACTTTATTGCAAATAACAAGAACACTACCATGCAATTCCTTTGAGAGAAGACCCAAGGTTTGAATACTCGGTTAACAATTTTTAAGGGGGTTTGTTACTTGTACACCCAACACGTTTGATGAAAGGACTTTTGAGGTTTAGAAAACATATACTTGCAACGAGGATTATCCGCAAATTTCTAGACCACGCAAAGTTCTCTCATTTCAAAATGGTATCATATGCCGTTGGCGGGAACTACCTAACGTGTTCCTATTATTGGTTAAGTGTAAATAATTTTCTTTTTGCTTTGTTTTAGTTTAATTTATTTTTCCTTTTATCTTTAATTTACGGCTACTATTGAACTCTACCCCCCCTCGCTTTGATTTTTGTTCTAATATTGTTAAAGGGAATAGAAGTCAGTACAACCAAGAGGAATGTGCATCAAGGCTCAGACCAATCAAGGATGGATGGACCAAGAGGATCTAATCAACCCTTTTGGCAGCAACACCCTCTGAGATATCCCGGACAAAGACGTGCTACCGCTGTCATACCCCCAGGGCTTGATAGATATGGTGGACTACCTTGTAACTACCAACATGCCCCACCCCGTTGCATATGAACCATTCCTTTCAAACATAACATCGAAACCACACACTCACAAGCTTATCTCTTCACCATTCGCCATCATATGATCCTCAATTACCCCAAATACCAATCCAATCACTTCCCAATTCACACACTTTTCCTTTGATCGTGTCCAAGTCCGGCAAACCGCGAAGCAAAGAATCGCCTAAAAGAAACAGTAATTAAATTTTCAACAACCATCCAACAACTGGAGCAAGCAACAAATCAATGGGCCACTAGTCTCAAATATACAAGATCACCACCGCTCATGTGACAGCCCGAATAAAGTCTTTTGTAGCATAAAGAAATACTAGAGACTCCAGGGGACAAGACAGAGAATGAATTCTTACTAGAAACAAATGGAAAGAGCCTGTCCCTATTGCTTCAAGAAGAAGAGTTGGTTGAAGATCCTAGGAGATGCTGAACATTCCTTGGAATCCAGAATGAAGGAAAACTCCGTCAAGATGCTATCATTTAATGCTTAAGTGATGAATTACCGTACAATCTCAGGCAAATCGGTTTACGGAAAGAACTAGCCGGAATAATCCAAGAAGCCAATTTTCCTTGATTCTGATGATAGTCACAATTCTAGTTCTCCTAGTGATAAACTTGCACCCGCAAGTGAACTCCTTGAGATGGGAGAATCTTTCCCAAGTGAATATGAGGATGATGCGGAGTTAGATTTCTCTCAACCTCCAATCTACGACTCAAGTGATGAGGAAGGCACAGAAGACTAATTGACCAGGACACAAACAATTTGAGATCTTTGCAAAAGAAGTGAAGAAATTCACCAGAAGAGCACAAGGAAACGGGAACTTGCAGAACCACCAAAAACACCTCATCCCAAAGGCCAATGTACCACCAATACAAAGTTCAACGTGCAAGTACAATCCTTAACTTATAATTTTACTTATTCACTAGAATATGGTTTGCTCGAAACAGATGCCAAAACTTAGACTCTCTGCGAGCTTAAAGAGTAAGAGGGAATTGGCTCATACTCAGAGCTGTGGCTGCACCCAGGTTAATTAAGGTTCCACGCTTCACCTCAAGTACACGGATTGGTATAATGCCCAATTGCATGGATCACGGAAAAAGTTTGGTCACCACGGGTGAGATTCCTACTTTCTTACCCGCGGCGAATGAAACTTACAAATCCAAAACATTGAGGCGGATCTACAAAAACCACAGTCTCGTGGATATGATTATATCTCTGACATTCGTCATCCCGGAGGACTGAATATCTGTTTTGAAGCCTGCTCAGAAAGCTTTACATGCCTAGATTTAGATGACCCCGGAGGCTATTGGTATTCCAAGAACTGGTGGAAATTTTTGGAACCGAATTAAACATAAGCCACACATAACAGATACTCATTCCAATGTCCCCAGCTTAAAGACTTTAACTAAAAGTGCTAGGTGGGAGACACACCATGGTATGATCATTTTTTTTTTTTTTTTTTTTTTTTTTTTTTTTTTTTTTTTTTTTTTTTTTTTTTCCTTTTTTATCTTTATTTTAACAATCACTGAGAATATGCATAGAGCAAAAACACAGAGAAAACAAGTTAAAAAGTATATATTTTTTCAGTTTTTTAAAAAAAGAAAAAGGATTGCACGACGCGACCGCATACCTCATGCGATCGCGTCATATCGTGAAAAACACCACCCACCCAATGCGAACGCGCCGCGTGACCCACGCAGCCGCGTGACCACGCGCCGCTGACATCAATATAAATACTGGCCGTTAAGATCCAACGAACAAAAGTTAGCGGAATCGTGCAGGCATCTGTGGTTTCGCGCAAAATTAGCCCAGCGACGTAATCGCATGCCCCATGCGATCGCCTCAACGTTACCCAATACAAATCCCACAGCGAGCCGCGTGAGCGACAGCGATCGCGTCGCATGTATTGCATATCACCCCAAATGGAGACAGAGAGTGCGCTTAAAACGGCGCAGGATCGTAGCGATTTCTAGCACGAAATCTAGCGACGCGATCGCGCGACCCACGCCATCGCGTCAACCCCTCTTTCCCCCCTCTTCATGCGGACGCGCAACACCACGCGATTCCGCAGTTCCCGCCATTTCTCACCCCCAACCACGCGGACCGCGCTGCCCCACGCGGCCGCGTAGATTCGAAAATATAACCCCCCAGCCCCGCGAACCCTATCAGTCCTTTCAGTCCCCCCATTCACCCCAACCCTCTTCCATCTCTCTGTTCTTCCTCCCTCAGCCACCGCCGGCCAGCCACCACGTCACCACCCCGACGCCGCCACCGCCCAGACGCCATACCGCCAGTTACCACCGCCCTTCCCCTTCTCTCTTCTCTCCTTTTCCTCTCTCCTCCCTCTCACACCAAGCCCCTCTGCAGAGCACCGCCCAACACCGCCGGCTATCCAGCCGCGCCCCCCCACTCTCCGCCACCCACCCCTTTTAGCCAGCAACAACCACCGCCCCCCCCTTCCCTTCCTCTTCCTCTCTCCACTAACCTAATACCTCCCTCCGCCACTACCCCGCCTCAGCCGCCAACCGCAGAATGCCTGTGCACCTACAGCCGCGCCGACGCCGCCAGTAGCCACCATCTTCCCTGTCCACCCCTTCCGCATTCCAGATTCCGCAACACGCAATCCTTTTTCATCCGTTCTCACTTATTCTGTAATTTTTTATTCCGTTTATGTTCATGATTAGGATAGCTAGACTTGCATGTTGTAGAGTATTATTAGAGTTGTTAGGTGGCTTAGGCTGTGGTTAGTGAATCTAGGTCTGTTTACTTGCACCTGTTCTTCACTTCTGTTCTTACTTCTGTGCAAATATGTTGCTGCTATAATCATAATTCATATCAAAACAATTTGAGAGAATATATTTAAATTAAATTATTTTATGTTTTATTATATTATTTTTTTTTTTTTTTTTTTTTTTTTTTTAATTACATATACAACTATATGAATTGCTAATTTCATTTTCCGGACCCCTATCCAAATTTCTAGCCGGATAATGCTGCGCCCCCCAGAATTTTTTTTTAAAATTGTTTTCATTTCATGTTTTCGTTTGGCATTTTCTGAAATCTGTTTTACTCTGCTTTAACCAAACCATTACATGAATCCTATGGTAGACTTTCTTATCCTCATCTTGATTTTCTGGTTCATAACATGCATTTGTGACTCACTGATTCCAATTCTGCTGTATCTTCTTTATTTCTATCGAATCAGCAATTCACGCCCTTGTTTCTCTTATTCGAAGTTATGAGAGTTACTTTCTACTCATTTACCTGTGAATACCTTGTTAATGGAACTTTTTTTATGCCACTTACTTTCCTAACTCACTAATTTAAATTTACTAATTTCTTTTACACATACTCAACCTCATTGATCTCATATTCTGATTACTTTTACTTTCCATGCTACTTTGCCCACTATGGCATTTATTGATTTTTTTTCTTTCCATTTACATTAATCATCACATTCAATTGCTCATCTTCCTTCATTCATTTCTCCCTTTACCTTCTTTGAGTTTCCTTATGTTTAATTGGTCCTATTTGCTTTCCCTATTTTTATTCATTCCTGGTTTTTCTGTTTTTCGGGATTTGCCTCACAGACGAAGGAAGGCAAAGCAAGGGCTCTTGCAAGCGCCAAGAGAGGAGATCCTCCAAATCCATCATTGTACAACTAAATGGCACGAATTTTTTTCCTCATGTCGGTACGAAAAGGACTTTACACAGCAGGAAAAAGACGACCAGCTGCTCCCTATTCACTGATCTATAAATTAACAAACCCAGGTTACTGTCAGCTGAGGTACGCCGTCTATTGCAAACTCCCAGAAATCTAACCTGGGAACGTACGCTTTGAAGATTCCAGAACCCTTCAGCAATACGAACTATCCTGAGAATCAAGCAGAGATGCTGGTTCTTTCTGGAGAGACCCCTGACTGAAGTCAATGCATCTTGGGTCTGGGAATTCTATTGCAACTACTACTTTACTACCCTAGATGCAGAGAACCTGACGGAAAAGCAAATTCTGGTCACTAAGGAGGCCATAGAGACCATCCTCCAGCTCCCAGCCAAGTCCGATCAGCCGGATGGTTTTGCACAGGCTGACGAGGACATGGGCCAGATGAAGTTTGACTGGGACGCCGTGAAGGCACGGATAGCTCTCGACCCTGATGTTCCTTGGGAGATGGGTTAGAACACCACTATGCCTAGAGGGATCAAGAGAGTGTACTTCAATGATGAGGCTCGGCTAAGGCATCAGATATTCAGCAAATACATTATGCCGAGTACTCACGAGGACGGAGACATTAATTCCGGTGCTACCTCATTCACCCTCCTTTAGGTGTGTCGCGAGGGTACAGGACCTTTACTCTGCCACAGTCTTCATTTCCGCACTAAATAGGCCAGGTCCGACGTCCGCAGGCACCCATCCCTTTTCCCATATCTGATTACACAGCATGGCCGTCGAGCTGACGTACCATAGGAGGATGCTGATGAGACAGACCAGCGGCGGAATTGCAGGGAAGATCATTCTTCACAGCAGGAATTTCCTTGCTTTATGGGCTAGCAGACCACCAACCTGTCACTTCAAACTGATTGAGAACGCCCCTCCGGTCTGCTGGACCACTCTTCAATCCACAGCCGTAAAATCTGATAATCCTGAGACCAGGACTTCCAATTCCCCTAAATAAACTAAGAAGAGCCCCTCTCGCCGCATACGTCAATCAGACCGGAAACTCTTACCCCAAGTTGTCATCTCGGGCATGCAGAATGGAACGAGTGGTGCTAACCCGACACAATCATTCAACGTACCATAGTGGATGTCGGGCGTTCAGATCTGTATGTTTTTTTTTTTGTTGTTTTTATTTTTTGAGTGCCGGATGTCTAAACGTAACTTAACCCTCATCACCAAGAATCCCTACCCCCCCATACAAACAGAATTGCCCACCTGCCCTCTGTCCGCCAGGACGTCAAAAATATAGGGCGTGCCTTCATATCTTACTCGTCAGTATCAATCCCAATACAGGTGAGAAATAAGAGCCATTACACCCTGACTGCCCCTCACCCAACTTCGGCACATGAATCCAAACCCCAACCCGCCTCTGAGCCCCGGTCGATCAATTACACTCTTTAATTTTCCCCACTCAAATACCTCGTTCTTGCAACCTGGGTACCCATTTTTTTCCTATTTCCCATGCCAGCGGATCATGATTATTTCATTTGAAGAGCTGCTTTCGTAACTAAGGCGCCGGCCATGAGAGTTAGTATGATAGAGATAGATGTATAGCGGAGATTTCTTTTTTTGCTGGCGCGCAAGCAACGCGCAGCAATGGCCGAACGTATTTTACTCACATCTGAAGCTAATGATCAAAACAGAACAGGGCACCAATACACATGTCCCCGCCGAACGTCTTGAATTCATTCATACACTCTATCGACCGCGCCCTAATTGAAGGTATTCAAATATCCAATTAACCGTACCTTCCTAGACGGATAACTGCAGTATAAACCATCTCAGCTCAGAGATGATTAAATCGCTAAATAGCCGACTAATATACCATCCAGCGTAATATCCGATACCTTCCGCCTCGAGCCCGACACCACACCCATCAGACCCATACAGAGGAGGAGGAAGGAACCGAGATAGCGGGCTATACGTCGAGTACATCACACTTCTTAATCCCTAAGAATTTCAAGACCTATAACCCATCCTAATGCGAGGAGCAAATGGACAACCAAAATGTAGATCACGTAGATTCAAGTGGATAAACTTTGAAGGAAGTTGAAGCTCAAATCATTCCCAGGCACGGGAAGACTTTCATCAACGAAACGGCCGTCGAAACGTGTGGCCAGGCACAGAGCACCCTCCACGACCACCACCACTAGCAGGGAGAAACAAGGACGAGGGACCCGACATTCAGCTTAGGTCCAGATCTCACGGAAATACACGACATCCATCGCACTCACCACGTCCTACAGCCTCCCCTAGTCCCTCCTCTACAGCAGCCAAACCCCCAGCCAACCACCACAGAGACACCAACAGAGCACCATCCCCTCCCATGAGTGATGACATCCTGTGGTCAACCCGCTGATTGAGCATCGGGAACGATGCTGTACTCATTTTAAGATGTGGGAGGGTCGCCATCTCTGGCGTTTATTTTGGTGAACTACGTACATTCTCTTTTCTTTTATTTTGAAAAAAAAAAAATCGATTTTCTCTTTTTTTTATTGGTTATTTCTGAGTTCTATTATAATTGTATGTGTTTTGAGTTTTTTCTCTGGCCAAATTTAATAAAAAAATTTTGTTCATATTTTTAGATATTTTTAATTTAATTTTAGTTATTGTTAGTTTGGCAATTCTAACTATTAGTTAGGATCATTAGTATAATTTACCCCTTTTTACCATAAGATAGCTTTATTATAGGCATTAGTTTAAATTGAAAAAATATAAAAAGAAGTAAGCAGAAATTGAAATATCTAGATTTAAATCCACAAAACTTGTAATACTAGGCTATTACGATGAGCTTAGTTACAGCTGACACCAACATATCATCAGGAAAACATTAAAATAAAGGCTACCTAAATAATTTTTTTTATGAAGATAATGGGAATTTTTTAACTAAAAACTTGCATATTCAATATTATAATGATATATGATGCTTTGAGTTAAGTGAAACACACAGCTAAGTGAGTCTTGGCTTTAAACTTTATGGTGCATTCAAACCATAATTCAGTTCTGTAATGTGTTCGTGTCATTTCTTTTTTTTCTGATGTTCTTTTCCTTTGCTTTAAATCTATCATTCCAATATAGAATAATAACATAGATAATACCAACAGAGATGATTGAGCCAATCAATTTGATTTTAGCTCACTCACCCCAAATTAACCACCTTTATATCACCTTTGTTAGCCCCTCTGAGCCTCTTTTAAAACCCTTTTTTATTAAATACCAAATTACACCTAAAAAAAAAAAGAAAACACCAAAAGCAATTTTTTTTTTTTCTGTTAGATTAAGTATATACAATTATAATAGATAGAGTTTAGAATGTGGAAAACCTTTAAAAAAAACGGAAATAGGTAAAACAAAAAGGTAGAAAAAGCTTAAAGAATAAAATAAAAATTTGGGAAGCATACTCATGAGAACATTCAAGTATTCATAATTTAACATTGAAAAAAAAAAGAAAGAGAAAGTTTTATTTTCAAAGACTCTATAAAGATACAAAAGAAACCAACAAAAAAAAAAAAAAAACAATAAAAAAAAAAAAAAATGAAGGAAAAAAAAAAGAGATGAAACATGAGCTGTAACAATAAGTTGGGATAATATGGGAAACTAGGTAAAAAAGTTTATATTGCTAGCAATGTATGTTGTGAGATCTTAGTCTAATTAAAGATTCGCTTTTAGCTCACTTAACCCTATATATAAATCCTACCTTTACCCTTTGTGCCGCCACTTACAACCTTCAATTAAAGACCTTCATGACTTTTTGGTATGACTATATTCTATAATTGTTGATTGGTTATATGAAGACAAAGCTTAGAAATTAAGAATAAAAGAAAGGATGGAGTTGATATACAACCCATAAACACTTGAGTGACTAGAGTAAACACAAATGCCAGTGAGGGTTCAATAACCTCATCACATATATCATGTACTTATTTTAACTAAATTGTTTTGTAAGTTTGTACAAAGTTTTCTTTCCCATCTCATTTGCTAAAATGCTTTAATTATTAAGTGTGCTATATGTATATATATTATCTCCTTGAGAATGTGAAAGACATGCACTCACATGATACACGCTTTTATATGAGTGGATAAATTAGAGTTGCATGATGCAGTCATTCATTTAGGTACGTTGCATTATTTAAATTAGGGTTGCATCATTGCCGACATTTCCATCACTTTAACCTAGTTATTACCTTGGATTTAGAATGAGGACATGTAACTGTTTAAGTGTGGGAGGATTGATAACCCATATTTCTAGAGTTCTTTTTGCTTAATTGAGTGAATTTATACAACTCTTCACCTACTTATTTCACAATTAATTGCACTGTTTTACTTTCCCCTCCTTAATTATTCATATTGATGAAAAACATAAAAAACTTTAAAATTATGATTTTTAATTACCTTTAATTTCCATTCGGAATGCCGTGATTAGTGGTGTTGAGGTAGTTTCAATTTCTTAGGCCAGAATGACTTTAAAGATGAACAAAGGAACTACTCAAAAATGAAGAGGAAGCAAAATGGAGCTTAAGGAAACTGGTATCCATGCGACCGCATGGATGACGCCCGATCGCGTGCCAATGCACGAATCAGCAGGACGCGACCGCATGACTGACGCGACGCGCGTCTTAAAGCAGAACGACATATACGCGGTCGCCACATAGATTGACCGCGACGCGCAGGCAAGGAAAGCGTCAAATGCAGCGACCGCGTGACCAGCGGAGCTGACAGAGGCCACGCACCAGAAATTTATCAGAAAATCGCCCCCAGCCAGGATTTCAAAGCCCTTTTGGCCCAGATGCAAGTACAGACAGCATTTAGACACGAGGTTATAAAGTGGTGTGGAATTGCACCCATTCAAAAAAGAGAGCTCGCATATTTTACTTTATTCATGATTTAGATTTAGTTGAGAGGGAGATCTTCTTCTCTCTCTTTAGGATTTAGATTCCTTCTTGTTTAAGAGTAACTTTGAATCCAGGTTAAATCTTCTTTTATTTTTATTTTTTGTATTCCAACATTATGAATTGATTATTATAATTGATTTATAAAGAATATTTAAAAAAAATTTTTTTGTTGATTGAATTAATGATATTTGAAGGTATTTTCAGTTGATGATTGACCCATTCCTTTTGATTTAATTATCATTGTCTTCTCATCTAAGGACGTATTTTATTATTCAGGGCAATTTGTACTTTTCTCCCCTTTTCGGTTCTGGTTAAGGATTCAGTAACTCAACAGTTATTAAAACTCGAATATAATTGATAATCAATGTATCTTGCTAATTGAGCTGAACTTAAAAATCCCAACCTTTCTAGGAAAAAATAGCTTCAACAGGCAGATATAATTAGTATTTGACTTCCTTTGCCCTAGCAAAGGTCGACCAAGTTGGAGTTTAGATGTCAACTTCATTATAGTTGAGAGAGATAACTAAGTTGGACCTCTAATGTTCCCTTATCGGCTTGCTAAAATTGTTTTATATTTATTATTTATTTTTCAATTTCGCATTGTAATCACTCGTCATTAAATTACTTCTTCTCCACCTTTCTAAACCCTGATTACAACCTTATAACCAATACGTAAGAACATACTTCTCGCAGTTCCATTGAGAAGACACCCGAGGTTTCCATATACTCTGCTTAACAATTTTTAAGGGTTTGGTTACTTGTGATACCCAAAAATTTGGTTGAAAGGACTTCTAGAGGTTTAGAAACATACTTGCAACCAGGATTTCATACGCAATTTCTAGGACCACGCAAAAAATTCTCTCATTCACCTCCTCTTCTCTAAAAACTTACATCTACTCCTGAAATTGTGAAGTGAAAGCCTCCCATGAATGGATGTCATTCCCCACTTTATAGCCTCTAATCTTTTTTTGCTCGGGCCGAAAACTGGGTCAGAAACAGTCCAGAATTCTGTGGTTTCGAATTTTACCCCATGCTGATTTCCGTCACTTAGCGGACGACGTGCAGTCGGACTAGTCCGCGCGGGCATGCATGCAATCGCGTTGCCCTACGTTCAAGGAACTATACATATATTAAATATCAAATCGAAGCGCCGGACTTCGGCTTCCAACGCAACTGAAACGACTGTCATTTGACCTTCTGTAGCTCAAAGTTTATAGGCTGTTTGAGTGCGAAGAGGTACTTAGCAATTTCTCCAACTTCTTGTATTCCATCCACTTTTGCATCGCTTTCTTCCATTTCCTCCAAGCCATTCCTGCCTTC
>QBTX01001438.1:0-19470 GCA_003063285.2 Arachis monticola
GGAATTTGAATTTTTAAAATAGTTTAATGATTTGATGTGGTGGCAATACTTTTTGTTTTCTGAATGAATGATTGAACAGTGCATATTTTTGAATTTGTTGTTCATGAATGTTAAATTGTTGGCTCTTGAAAGAATGATGAAAAAGGAGAAATATTAGTTGATAATATGAAAAATCATAAAAAATATGAAAGCAAAAAAAAAGAAAAAGCTTGCAGAAAAAAATGGCAAAAAAAAGAGAAGAAAAGAAAAAGAAAAAAAAGAAAAGCAAGCGGAAAAGCCAATAGCCCTTTAAACCAAAAGGCAAGGATAAAATAAAAAGGATCTAAGGCTTTGAGCATCAGTGGATAGGAGGGCCCACAGGAATGAAATCCTGGCCTAAGCGGCTAAACCAAGCTGTCCCTAACCATGTGCTTGTGGCGTGAAGGTGTCAAGTGAAAGTTTGAGACTGAGCGGTTAAAAGTCGTTGTCCAAAGCAAAAAGAGTGTGCTTAAGAGCTCTGGACACCTCTAATTGGGAGACTCTAGCAAAGCTGAGTCACAATCTTGAAAAGGTTCACCCAATTATATGTCTGTGGCATTTATGTATATGGTGGTAATACTGGAAAACAAAATCTTAGGTCACGGCCAAGACTCATAAAGTAACTTTGTTCAAGAAAAACATACTGAACTAGGAGAATCAATAACACTATCTGAATTCTAAGTTCCTATAGATAGGGGTGGCAAAAACGGGTCGAACCCGCCTCAAACCCCACTTAATAAAAAAGGCGGTCGGGCTAGGATTTGGAGCCCCCAAATTAAAAAACCCGCTAAACCCGCACCGCCAAATTGGCGGTTTGGCGGCGGACGGGGGCCGGTCCGCCGGTCGAAAGATTTTTATTTTCTTTTTTTATTAAATAAAAGAGTGATTACTATTATAAAATTAATAATTATAGAATTTTTAAACACTTTTTTTCATTTTTTGTTTTATTCTTCTTTTAGTTATTAACTTTATTTATTTTCATATATATTAAAAAAAACTTATTTTTTAAAATAAAGATATTCTATTGATAAATATTATTTTGAACAATTTTATTGAAGTTAAAAATTAAAAAAAATAAAAAATTATATTATAATTTGACTTTTTTATTTGATTAGATTTTTTAATTATTATTTTTTGGTTAATTTTAATAAATTTTATTTTTCAAAAAAAAAAAAAAGATCGGGCTAGCCCGCCAATCCGCCATAAACGGGGCGGGCTAGCATTTTAACCCATTTTAGTTGCGGGCGGGCGGTCCGCCCCATTTATGAGCGGGCCTAGGCGGGCGGGCGGGTTGGGGCGGGCAGGCCCGCTTTGCCACCCCTACCTATAGATGCCAATCATTCTGAACTTCAAAGGATAAAGTGAGATGCAAAACTTTTCAGAAGCAAAAGCTAATAGCCCCGCTCATCTAATTAAGACTGATTTTCATAGATGTTTTCGGAATTCATTGTATATATCTCTTATTTTTTATCCTACTTTGTTTTTAGTTGCTGGGGACAAGCAACAAATTTAAGTTTGGTGTTGTGATGAGCGGATAATTTATACACTTTTCGGCATTATTTTTAGTATGTTTTTAGTATATTTTAGTTAGCTTTTATTATGTTTTTATTAGTTTTTAAATAAAAATCACATTTCTGGAATTTACTATGAGTTTGTGTGTTTTTCTGTGACTTCAGGTATTTCTGGCTGAAATTGAGGCCTGAGCAAAAATCTGATTCAGAGGCTGAAAAAGACTGCAGATGCTGTGTGGATTCTGACCTCCCTGCACTCAAAGTGGATTTTCTGAGCCTACAGAAGCCCAATTAATGCGCTCTCAATTGCGTTGGAAAAAACATCCTGAATTCCAGCAATATATAATAGTTCATACTTTTCCCGAGATTTGATGGCCCAAACCGGCGTTCCAAATCAGCATAAAAATTTTGGCGTCAAAACGCCAGAAACTGGCATAAAAGCTGGAGTTAAACGCCCAAACTGGTACAAAAGCTGGGTTTAACTACAAGAAAAGTCTCTACAGTGAAAGCTTCAATGCTCAGCCCAAGCACACATCAAGTGGGCCCAGAAGAAGATTTCTGCATTAATTACTTATTTCTGTAACCCTAGGCTACTAGGTCTCTCCATAAATAGGACCTTTTGCTATTGTATTTTCATCTTTGATTAGCCTTATGCTACCTTAGACGCTTTTGGGGCTGGCCTCACGGCCATGCCTAACCTTGTTCTTATGTATTTTCAACGGTGGAGTTTCTACACACCATAGATTAAGGTGTGGAGCTCTCTGTCCTCATGAATTAATGCAAAGTACTATTGTTTTCTATTCAACTCAGCCTATTTCTTCTCTAAGATATACACTCGTTCTTCAACCTGACGAATGTGATGATCCGTGACACTCATCATCATTCTCATCTATAAACGCGTGCCTGACAACCACTTCCGTTCTACTTGCAATAGCTTGAGTGCGTATCTCTTAGGCTCTGGTTCATGACGCATGGTTGCCTCGCCTGACAACAAGCCTTCCATTCCATGAGATCAGAGTCTTCGTGGTATAAGTTAGAATCAATTGGCAGTATTCTTGAGATCCGAAAAGTCTAAACCTTGTCTGTGGTATTCCGAGTAGGATCTGGGAAGGGATGCTGTGACAGCTTCAAACTCGCGATTGTGGGGCGTTAGTGACAGACGGCAAAAGGATCAATGGATCCTATTCCAACATGATCGAGAACCAACAGCTGATTAGCCGTGCGATGACAGGGCATTTGGACCATTTTCACTGAGAGGACGGGAGGTAGCCATTGACAACGGTGAAACCCAACATAAAGCTTGCCATGAAAAGGAGTATGAATGATTGAAGAAGGCAATAGGAAAGCAGAGATTCAGAAGGAACAAAGCATCTTCATACGCTTATCTGAATTCTCACCAATGAATTACATAAGTATCTCTATCCTATTTTATATTTTATTCATCTTTTAATTACATCAATTCTCCAATGAAAGTTAACAACTATTGGTTCTCCCTACTGTTACTTTTAAAAATTTAAGCAAGTAAACATCCTTGATATTATTTAGTAGATACACACAACCCAGAACCTCTCAGAAAATTACAGTACTACTCAGATCCACTTCTTCTTTAAGAATGGAAAACTATGTAGAATTTGTTTTTTTTCCACTTCATTCTCCCTAATTCCTCAGCAAAATACACATTAAAAATAGAAAAGAAAAAGAAACTATGGTTGCTAGCAATTGCTTTAGATAGAGATCACGGAGATCAGATCCTTTTGTAACATTGCAATGCTTAGACACAATAGGAACTCCAAAAGCCTTCCAATTTGGAGTTGATTTCCCATGAGTTTGCTGCCTGACAAGATTTGTTAAAATCCAAAGTTAACGATGATAAGGAGAAACACAAGTAAACAATAAAAGCCTATGCATGGCATACAGATTATAAGTGAGCATATGAACCCAATTTTTGTTTATAGTATGGCAGTGAGCATTAGAGTAGTTCAAACCGTCAATTGCAGAGGTAAATTAAAACCATCTAATTATGGGAGATGTCAAATAATGATGATAAACTTTAACAAGGTATTTGAGATATTATATGATGACATTTCCTTTTATTCTACCAACAAGCTTCATAGTTCAGTTCTGTTATGGTTTTCTATATCCCGTGAGTTTACGGTCAAAATTTGGCAACATATTTATAGAAAGAAGACATAAAAAATATATATTGGAAACAATATATCATGGATACCAACAATTCCTTAGCAAAACTGTTTTGATCAAATAACATAATGAAACTCAAAGAAGAAAAGAACTGGCTTCAAATTAGATTTTTAAACTGAACAGATATACCTCAGCTACCAATAAGATTTTTAATGAGACCAATTTATAATGAATAAGCAAAACTAACTAATAACCATTGAATTTTCAAAAACAATCACAATACTAATTTCTGAATTTACAAACACACTAAAAAAATAAACAACAATAACAAATAAACCCGAAAATTGAAATAATGACCAGAAATCAAGCAGCAATAGAAAATAAAAAATAAAACATCATGAAAAGAGACAAACCCAGAAATTGAAATCAGAATCATAAAAACAAATATCAAAATTTTTGAACCCTAACTCAGAAATTTTAAACAATCAAGTAAACCGAACAAAACCACTAATCGAATGAAATAAGAACAAAACTCAATTGAATGACTTCATCAAAATAGATTCATGCAGCAGAACATAAAGGGATAAATAAAATGAGCTAAATGAAACAAGTTCATACCTGAGGCTGAGGTTCCATTGAAACTCTTGAAGTGTAGCGATGAAGGGGGAGACGGCGCTGAGGACGATGGGAAGACATGGTGCACGATGAAGGCAGAAAGAACGACGACACTCTGAAGCTGAAAAGGGAATTCTCAAATAAATTGGCAGTAGATGTGGGTTTTGTGAAAAGGGAAAAGAAAGAGAGGCTGACCGGTAGTGGGTAGGGATTATTGTTGATGGCAATGGGTTCTGTGAAAAGGGAAGAGAAAGAGAAGCTGATGGCAGTGGATAGGGATTATTGCTGTGGCTGATGGCTGATAGTAGGGAAGAGAACGAGGGTAGAGAGTGTGTTAGTGGGTAAATGAATTTAGGGTAGCAAATTTAGGGTGAAGGTAGCTAAATGAATTTTTAAAATATTTGTGATAAAAATAAAAACTTTAATAATTATTATTAAACCCCATTTGGGTTATATTTATAAATTATTTATTGAGTTTATTACAAAAGCTCAAAAGAGTTTATTGAATTTGTCTGCAGTAAGCTCAACTCTTTTGAGCTTTTGTAATAAACTCAATAAATAATTTTTGAGTTTAGTGTGTTTGTAAATTCAGAAATTAGTATTGTGATTGTTTTTGAAAATTCAATGGTTATTAGTTAGTTTTGCTTATTCATTATAAATTGGTCNTCTCAAAGGAGTTCATCAGAACACTTGGTGGTGCACATGAGTCGGATAAACTGAACCAATAATGATAATAATAAGATATAATTCAACTAATAGTAGTAGCAAAAATAACAATGAACGTAATGAATTGAGTGTAGCCTTTACCCATGCCTATTATTGGTTGCCATTGATTAGAGCAATTCTCCTTCTAGGTTTTTTCTCCTGAACAGACTCTTTTCTTGCAAGATCCCGTCACATACAYTCCTTTAATCCATCGATATCATCTCTGCGATTTTTTTTAATATTAGTAGAGATATGACATAATCAGTCCATTAATAGAAATTGATTTGATTTCTTTAATGCAGATTCTCTTTCTTATTTATTTTTCAAAATCTTCTATAATTAAGGTAATCAATCAATAACAGAAGAATGTGAAGGCGTGATTAAAGGAGATGAGAAGTTGTCATTACCTAACAGGGCATGCACCACATCGATGATGAGTTGTTGCATCATCGTCGCCATCTCCCACRCCGGTCTTCTCCATTGTTGCGGTGCTTCCCATTTCCCCTTCTGTTCTCACATCATCTATCTTGGGCATCTTCTTCCCCTTTTGCGAAGTTTCTTCCATGGGAGTGAGAAGCTCTATTTAACAACTAGGTTCTCTTCTTTGCGGGATCCCTGACCCCCAAAATAAAATGAAACAAGTAAATCCGTTACTTAAGAAGCCTAAAAATGGCTATGCGCGCTTTCACATGTGCAATTGAACTACTTAAGGAGTCAGGAATAGGTTCAAAGATGGGAAGGAAGCATAAGGCCTTCGACCCCCYAACTCATGCTTTGTTGTTCTTAGTCCACAGTCTTCCAATTAGAGCTAACTCTAAAAGTGGCAATTTTGCCCWTATTGGGCTTTATCCGGATAAAGCAAACTATTTTTTAATTTTCAAAATTCAAAAATTGAATACCAGCTATTATTACTAACGTAATTTTATTTATTATCAATAAATTTGCATCATTTAATCCTTTRATTTTCCATATTTACAATTATTATTATAGATTCATAATAAATAAAATTATATCAATATTTTAAAGATTAAACGTTTAAAACAAACTATTAATAACTTTCTATTTTTAATTTTCTTTCCTAAATACAAGTACTTTTGTATTTATTTCAACAATACTTATACTTAAAACTTCTTAATAAAACGGAAAAATAAAATATTTATACTACTGACCTAATAGATAACTCGTGTACATTTTCATGGTGCACTGTTGAAGCACGCRATTTACATTGATACCTTCGAACTAACAGCTCTAAAAATTTGATATTTAAAGTTAGAAAGATCACAAGGTAAGTTGATTGTTTGGAAATGAAAGAYTAATAATAAAAGTTATATTAGGCTAAGTAATTTTAGTTAAGCCAAATCAAACCAAGGTCAAGTTTGAGCTTATGAGCTCATGAGCTTAGCGGATCGAGTTGTTAACGACTTACTAGTTGTTTAAATAGTTAGATGAACTTCCAGTATTTTTTTAAAATACGAATTTTTTAAACCTTTTTTGAACTTCATGTTTTCTTCGATGCAGTAACTGAGAGTTGGGTAGTGAGAGATTTTTTTGATGAACACAAAAATAGCTTCTCATTTTGATCCAGGAATATTTAGATTCCCCAAGGTATTATAAGTGTAGTCTATGGTGGCCACAAGTTTTGGTGCCTATGGTGACTATGGRCTTCATAAAATGATATTTTYAACCAAATAAAATAAAAAATTGAAGTTCTATTAATAAATAATGACATGTTTATGAGTGTAAATAAAAGAAAAAATTAGACCATTTATCATATTTCTTGACAAAAATTGGAGTTCCTATTGTGTCTAAGCATTGCAATGTTACAAAAGGATCTGATCTCCGTGATCTCTATCTAAAGCAATTGTTAGCAACCATAGTTTCTTTTTCTTTTCTATTTTTAATGTGTATTTTGCTGAGGAATTAGGGAGAATGAAGTGGAAAAAAAATAAATTCTACATAGTTTTCCATTCTTAAAGAAGAAGTGGATCTGAGTAGTACTGTAATGTACTGCATAGTTTGCTATTCTTATTATATCATTATATATTGTATGTATTTATTCAAAAAATAATATTAATAAATATCGTATAGTCATAAAATTAATTACTAGTGTAATTGATAAAAATATGTTATATAGTTTTACTATATAACTAATAATTAGCCCATAGAATAGTATGAATCGCTATATAATTTTACTGGTTTATTGGTTACCAATGACTTACTAGTTGAATTCGTAGAACCGTTCCCAGTTAAATAAAAAATATCAATCGGAACCCCAAAAAATAAGAATGAATTGTGTGTKATGGCATGCGCGTTAAGAAGACCTTCAACGAAAAATTGACCTAAAGCTCTTTATATAAGGAAGAGAGCTTTTGTTGATTTAGAGATATTACTGGTAGAATCTGCATGTGTTCAATTGTTTTCAAATAAAATATTGTAATAATCCTTATGGATATGCAGTTTAGAATTTATATAGAATGAGTCTTRAGTCTTGAGATCACTCAAGAACAATTTTCTTCACAACCATCATAAAAYAGAAATGTAACTGAAAGTGTTTTCTGCATATTAAGTATGCTCATATTCTATTTCTTCTGTTTCTACTAAATAATCTGAAAATTAGTATCAAATAACATAAATYGCAACAAGCAATTAACTGAATCAAGAGTATGTTTATTCACTCATATTGTAGTGGTTGTTGTGAYTAGTGGCATTTTTTTTGTAATTTTGGTCAAGTRTTAAGTTTTGAAAATTTGAATGATTCATTGACACATGTATCAAGTAAAATATGTTRAAACCCCTTTTGCAAAAGCTTCTTTGCTTTAATTTTTTTTCTGGTATCTGTTGGCACTCATGCTAATAGYGCAAAGCTTATGCCTCATACACGTAAATTGACTTTGGTCAAATTAGACCAAACCATTTACAACACAAAACAGAGTTTCTATTACATAACTTGGTACATTAAATTATGAGTTTCTACTACAAGGTCTCAATTCAAAATTCTTCTGCAAAAGCCAYCATTGGGATTCAACCTTCACCTAACTCAATTACTTTCATGTGACTAGCAYAGTAGATCACGRAAATTCTCAGATAAGGTTCATTAGCTGGAATATCACCCATGGAATTTGCTAAAGTCAGTGTTTGATTGAAGCCTGACCACTTCAGTTGAGTGACCACCCAATGCAATAGTCTTAAGGAATATTTTGCAAGCCAGACCTGCTAACTGCACAAACAAAATATATACCCAAYAGTTCATGAATCAACAAAAGTACCATCCTACAAGTTCAGCAAAAAGTAAAAAATGAATCTAATAAAAGCCAARTCTGATTAATTTAAAARTTAAAATCAAGATTTACACATAATGTTCTTACATCTTTCACTATAATCTTATCTAGAAATCCAATTCTTGGTAATAACCATTCCAACACATACAATGAGGAGTTTTCAAAATTGCTTGAAAGAAAGAGAGAGATAAAATCTAGATAATAATATCTTTCATGCCATCAGACCGTTAATGGTTACCTAAATGGACAAAAAATAGATCCACATTAAGGGAGAAAATATTTAATGTTCAAAGAAATGATAACTGAATCACATTATGGTTAAACTATGTTAACAAACGATGAAACGAAACGCGTTATTACAAAAATGCTACATAAAACTAACGATGGTATTGAGATTGGACATTTGTCTAGCAATGACCTGGCTACTATCTTTTTTTATTATATACTTAACTACAAAAACATAAACACAATTTTTTTTTTTTTTTTTTTTAATAATTTAATAAAATATATATATAATATTTTTTAGAAGTCTTTAACTTCTATTTAAATTTATAGTTTTTTATTAATATTTTTTTATAAACCTATTTTCTATCAATGCATTTTTTTTTTTTTTTTTTTTTTTTTTTTTTTTTTTTTTTTTTTTTTTTTTTTTTTTTTTATATTTTTTTAGTTCAATGATAAAATTGTTTATGGTTGAACACAAATGTTCTGTTCAGTCTGTATAGTGGTACGTGAAAGAGGAGTATGTGGTGCCGTTGTAATTGATTCTTTCTTTAAAAAAAAAAAAAAAAAAAAAAAATTTGATTTCAAAATATTGAGAAACCGGGAATGAACTGTGACCGATGATGAGAGTAAGATCTTTGTAGATAGCGTTTTCTTTTACAATATCTATCTTAATTCATTTATAGTCACATATTAACTACAGAGAGGGAAAGGTAGTAGATTAGGATTCATCGTATTATTACTTACTTTGATAATTGATCTTTTTATAAATAAAAAAAAAAAAAAAAAAAATTTTAATTTATATCATGTGATTTATTTTTTTCTTAATAGAAAATACGATATATCGAATGTCACGATGAAATAATGTTTTTCTACAAATAATGAGATGATTATAGATACGTTTAAATACATCACATAATTGAGCTGTGTGTATCTGTTTTATATTTTAAAATGATTATTTTTTTTTTTTTTTTTTTTTTTTTTTTTTCCATTTGATTTTCTTCTTAAAAATAACATCTATATTTAAAAATTATTAGAATTATTAGAATTATTGATTAATAGAAATATAAAAAAAATAATAATAGTAAATAGAAAGTTACTAAAATAGTTATATTTTAATAAAAAAAAAAAAAAAAAAAAAAGTATAATATATAAAATTTTATTTTTATTATTTGTGCAAAAAATAGATTTAAATTTTTTAAAGATTAATTTGGTGCATGCATGCATGGTATAAATTGAATAGAAATATAGTAGTAGCAAAGAAAATATGAATTAGAATGTAAAATTAATAGTAAAAAAAAAAAAAAAAAAAAAAGTATTTAATTATTAAACTATTAAATTTATGTATAATTGATATCAGATATTTCTTAAAAAAAGTATAAAAAGAGGGTTATATATAACTGCACTAGAATTAGGGGTGAACGGTAGATCGGATCGGATTCGGATAATGGCCAATAATTTTCAACCGATCTGCATCTAAAATCATCGATCCAATAATCCGCAGTTTTTAGCTTGGATCCGATCTGCAAAATTTCGGATCGGATCGAACAATGGATGTAATCGGTAAAACCAAAATTATTTTTAAAAGATTATTTTTTTATTAAAATAATATCAATAAAATTATTTTTTCTATTCTTTTTAAATATGTTATTTTAAAATACATAATACATAACTTTTCTTTTTTAAATAATATTAAAATAATAACTAACCATTTTTTTTTTTTTTTTTTTTTTTTGAGAATAAAATAATAAAAAATATTTACTTATTTATTTTTTAAGATGTTTTGTGGATAGATCAGATATGCGGATACCTACATGAAATCTACAACCAATCTCTATTAGTGTGCGAATATGATCCGATCCGTATAATTTGCGAAATGCGATTCATATCTGCAATTGTTTAAATCGAACTCAGATAAATACTGCAAATATACGGATCAGAATCGATTTGCAAAATAACCCCTTAACTAATCTGTCTTATTACATCACTTGACGCTCAATCATGAAGCAGCGTTTGTAAGATAATGATAGTACATAAATTTTTACGATGCACAAAACAATGTCATTTCAAATTTTATTTCTTTTAGTATTTTTAGTTTAATTTTATTAATTTAATTTTAATTTATATAAAAATAATTCAGAACCTTAATTTATTTTTTTTATTAATTCTCTAATTTTGTAATTAAATCAAATTTTAAAATTTTTTTGTCTCTTTTTATTTTTTTTCTTTTTAAAAAAATTAACCATATCATACTTTAAGTTCTTACTTATTAAGTATTAGAAGGTGATTAAGCCGTCCTCGATTTACATTAGTATAATTTATTATTCATGTATTATATTTTTGTATTAATTTTTAATAATTATTCAAAAATATAATTTATATTACAAAAAAAAAAAAAAAAAAAAAATAAATTAATCATATTAATACAATGGTTAATTAGTAAATAAATTGGTAAAAAGTATTGTAATTAAATAAGATACTTAATAGTATTATTATTATTATTATTATTATATTATTATTAATTATTATTATTATTATTATTATTTTATTATTATTATCTTTAACGGATAAAATATAAAAAAATTAATGTTAAGAGATTATTTAATTTTTTTAATTTGTTTGGTGTGTATTACATATATTAATTAATCACAAATTATCTATTTAATTAATAATTTATATAAGGTGATTTATTTATCGTTATATAAATTTTTAATTGAATAAGTCATAGTTATTTTTGTTGATTAAAATGAGAAATAAAATTATATTTGAAAATAGTTTGAGAATTTTAGATAATTTATTTTTTTATTTTAGATATATTATCTTTTTGGAATTTTAGATTACTAATTTATTTGGGTTTTTTTTTTTTTGTTTTTATTTTAACGCGAAAAATCTTGCTGAATTTCAGTTTCATATTAAATACAAGAACTGCCTTGTCAGGTTCTCCATCGGCATCAATAGATTGACAATTAGCTCTAGAGACCAGAGAGACTTTGAATTGTGAAAATTGAAGAACTCACTTTATTAATTATAACTAAAAAATTTTTTTATCCAATTTCTAATTTCATATAAATTTTTTTTTTTTTTTTTTTTATTATATTGATTTATGTGTAGTATGTTCAAAAATTAATAATACTCTTAAATTTTAACTAAATAATGAACGAGAGTCATCATAATTTAATTATTCCAGATATAACTATTTATTTACTTGGATAAATATTTAAATATCATAGTGCGTTGTTTACGTACATCCGAACTTGTTGCACTTAATGAAATGGTTTTTATGTATCAATATATATATAAATATAAAAAAGGATTTTCAATGAGGCATTGTATATTGTTATATAAGCCGTTCACGAGATCATTAGGTCAATATGTAACACTTTAAAGGCTAATGTTGTATGAGTAAATTATAGGGTAGTATATCAGTATATAGTATATTAGTTATATATAAAGTATATATAACGTATATATATATTATAATGCTCATAAAATTGATGATTTATATACGATCTCTACCTTAACGTTAAAATTAATAGAGTATTGATTGAATTATAAGTTGTTTTAGATTAATCTATGTGTGTTATGATTTTGGTATACAATTAATTTTGTCCTCTTCTGATATAAGAATTATTATACTCACATTTTATAAACGATTTGATTTTAGAATAATTGATTGAATAATTATGTCTGTTTAAAATAGTCTCTTTGTGAAATATTGATTTATTTAAACCATAAGAAAATCTGGTGATAATATAATGTCATGGTCAAATATCTCCGGTCAGTTCTAAAGAAGGTCTATATTTAGTTGAATTTACTAATAACATATTAATGGGTGAAATATATATTGGTAATAATTAAGAAATAAATATGTTTATTATTTAATGGCGAAACAATATCGGTGCCAAAGAAAGTTTATCTGTTTGGACCAAATAATAAGCTGCACACTTTTTATTTAATTGTCTATCAATTTATTATGCGGTCAATAATTAGTCCAGATGGTTATTGTAGCAATTAATAGAAAAATTTTAATTGCCGGTAATATATAGGTTGCGAAGTTTAAGTTTCCATGTGCGAATTAAGTCGGTCCAAAGAAGGGCTTAATGTGTGACAGGAATTTTGCCAATATTTGATTACGCAATGAGAAGTATACTTAACAGTTCATTTTTTCTATCCAATGAGATTGAAATAATGTTGTTCTAGATATCTAATATGGATTTTTTTCCCATTAATTAATTAATGTTTACTGAGTTTTTTTTTTTTGTGTTCTATCCAGAAACTATGGCTTTAACCACCAATGTTTCTGCACAAATTAACATATTCCTATGTTGAATGGTTTAAACTTTAAAGTTGGAAAGGATAACGTGGAGATTGTCCTCGTGTATGGATCTGATATAGTCTTTGAGAGGAAGAAACTGCACTTCTTATCTCAAAAAATCTCAAATGAGATTAAAATAGAGAGAGTGGGGAGAGTGAGTCCAATCGAAGTGTGATTGAGTGGATTCATAGAAACCTCAAGTGTCTGAGGCGTTTCGGTCGCAAGGTTACTAAGATAGAAGTGCCAAATAGTTCCTGAGCAGATGTTTGAAAATTTCTTTACTAAGAATAAAAAGGCAGAGACAGATGTAGCATTTTGGAGCACACTTGTTTCAATGAGGTATAGAAGGTAAGGGGAATATGAGGGGCAGGTACTTATAGAAATGTCTCCACTTGTTTGCAAAATTGAAAGCACTGTAAATTAGAGTTGATTCTAAAGATTACTGCGTGGCTATTTTCATTTTGATTTTCCTTTCCTTGCACCACTTTGGGCAATTTCAAATGAGTTACAACACGTCTGAAGAGACACTTCGCCGTCTTAATGAGCTTATATCTGATTGGGTGCAAGAAGAAGAGACCACAGGCAAGATAAGACTGAAGAGGCTCACAATGACTTCCATATTTTCGGTATAAAAGAAAGCGTGATGCTACTGCAGAAGTGCCTTCTCAGCAGAAAAATGATAAGAAACAGGATCAAGTTTTAACTTGTTTCTTTTGTAAGAAGATGGGACACCATAAAGGAAAAATTGTAACCAAATAATGCCACCGGTGGCGTGTAAAGAAGGGGCTTGCCTTATAGAGCTGAGCTGCCAACGGTGATAGCTGAAAGATACTAGTGGAGCAGCGGCGCAATATAGTTACGTCAAGGCCTATAGAAATCTTTTAAGATTATGTTCCGAGTGGATTTACTCTTGGATTTATTAGGAGACATTTTTATGTACTGTCATTTAGACAGAATTTGGTTTCTATTTCTCGTTTGGAAAAATCAGGTTATTTTTGTTATTTCAGAGACAATAAAATTAGTCTCTTTTATAATTTGAATAATTATTTGGCTCTGGTCATTTGGGTGGATAATCTATATAGGCCTGACTTAAATTCTATATAATGAAAAGTACTGAGAACGGGTGAACAAAACGAAGCTAATGAGAATTCGGTATCATTATAATGGCACACGCCTAGGTTCACATCTTAACATTCAAAATTCAGAGGCTCGTGTCGGATAAAATTCTTGGACCCCCTAAATTTGGCGTACTTTGAAGTTTGCTTGAGTGCCATAAAGGAAAAAAGGACAAACGAAAGAAAATTAGGTGTGGAAAGAGCTAAAGATGTCTTAAAACTAATACATACAATTATGTGGCCCCATTCTGTACTGTCCTCTGGAAATGGAAATAGTATTTATATGTTCATAAAGATGATTCTCCTCGTTACATATCTATATTAAATTCATGAAATAAGTCCCAAGTCTTGGATGTTTTTTCAAGTTTTCAAAGCTGAAGTTGAACTTCAACTTGGAAAGAAATTAAAGTTGTCAATCATGAGTCGTGGTGGTGAATACTACGAAAGATATGACGGTTCAGGTGAGCAACATCCCGGGCCTTTTGCTCTTTTCTTAGAAGAGTGTGGTATTGTTCCACAATACACCATGCCAGGCAAACTTAGCATGAATGGTGTTGCAGAGGGAAGAAACTGAACTCTTAAGGATATGGTGAGAAGTATGATTAGTCATCCTTCCTTGCCTAAATCACTCTGGGGAGAAGCTTTAAAGACCGCAGTGTATATCCTTAATAGGGTGCCATGCAAAGCAGTTAACAATACCCTATATGAAATTTGGACTGGGTGAAAAAGACCCAAATATAAAGCATTTGTTAATTTTGGGGATGTCCAGCTGAGGCACGACCTTATAAGTCGCTATGAAAGGAAAATTGGACTCAAGGACAATTAGTTGCTATTTTGTTGGTTACGCTGAGTGTTCACAGGGGTACAAGGTTTACAATCCTGCATCAAGAGTCTAATTTTTGAAATGAAAAAATGCGAGATTTTTTGAGGATGTTGAGTTTAGGGGGAAGAAAATATTAGAAAGTTGCTTTTGCTGAGAATATCTGTAATTTGAAAATGATCAGATCCTTGTGCCTATTATTGTTCAGATACAGTTATAGGTCAATAGCAAAGAATGGAGAATCCTACCGTAGACTCCAGTTTACAATACAAGAGATGAAAATACTGTTGTTGCTCAAGATACTGCTACAGTATAGGAAAATAATGAGAATCCTCCTTAACTCCAACCTATACAGCAATCTCAACAACCTCAAGAAGTGCCATTAAGGATCCATAAGAAAAGAAGAAGTGCAGATTTCAGATATATGTTGTCCATCTTCAAGACATCGAGGATTGAACATTCTAAGTTTGACATAAATGACCCCATAACTTTTCTTCAAGCCAATGCAAAGTTCTACTCTAAAAGTGGATTGATGCCATGAAAGAAGAGATGAAGTCTATGAAAGACAATAACGTTTGGAATCTCGTAGAATTACCTGAAGGTGTAAAACCAATTGGTTGTAAATGGATTTTGAAAACCAAAAGGGATGTCTAAGCGTAATGTCGAGAGATATAAAGCTCGTCTAGTCACTAAAGGCTTTACTCAAAAGGAAGGTATAGACTATAAAGAGACTTTTTCTCTCCAGTATCATCGAAAGACTCTTTTAGAACCATAATGGAACTAGTAGCTCATTTTGACTTGGAGCTACATCAAATGGATATAAAGACTTAACGTTTCTCATGGGTGAATTGATAAAGACGATGTATGTGGTACAGATCAAAAATTTTGTATCAGGTGATTCAAAAAGATCTACTGGTTTGGTAAGTTTAAAGAAATCTATTTATGGTCTCAAACAAGTTTTCCGTCAATGGTATCACAAGTTTCATCAAGTCATTTCCTCATATGGTTTTGAGGTGAATATCATAGATAAGTGTGTATACCGCAAGTTGCAGTGGGAATAAAATACAATATTTTTGTCTTTGATGATTTGAATGGATTCTAGCTTCGCTAGTAATGATATAGACTTGTTGTATGAAACTAAGAAATTTTCTATCGAACACATTCGAAAATAAAAATCTTGGTGATGCCTCTTTTATATTAGGAATTTAGATACTAAGAGTACGTTCAAGGTATTCTTGGTTATCACAATAAGAACTATATCGAAAAGATTCTAAGTAGATATGGCATGAAAGTTGTAGACCAATGAACACACCCGTAACTAGAGGAGACAAGTTTAGTCCTCAACAATGCCTAAAAATGATCTTGGAACAGCAAGTGCATGATAAAACCTTATGCATAGCACTAGGGAGTTTAATGTATGCTCAAGTCTGCACAGTCCCGATATATCATTTTTAGTGGGAGTTTGGGTAATACTTGAGCAATCCAGGTATGGATCATTGGATAGCTATTACGTAATGCGTATTAAAGAGAAAAATGATATCTTCTTATTGGATGATTAGAATATATTATGAATCATTGGGTTTTTTTCTCTATTCTTCTTGTGTGACTCATTTGGAGCTCCAGAACTACTTGTCACTCATTGCTGGAGTTAGTTACAGCTGTAGTCTCTCAACAATGGAGGTATGATATATGTTGCTTGTTTTTTTTTTTTTTTTTTATATATTGTATGTTATTAATAATCTATAAAAATAAAACAAAAAAAAAATATAATAGTATCTATACTCCAACAACAATAAGAGCTTGACAAAATCGAAGCATTAGACATCAAGTCTTAGTTGTCAAGGAGAAAATTCAAGAAACATTATTTCCATAGAACATATAGGACAGAATATATGCTAGTAGACCCATTAACCCAGGAATTGATCCCTAAAGTCTTTCAGAGCACACTGCTCGGATGGTGTCAATATTTGTGATGCCTTGGTTTAGTGGGGTTTATTTTATACTATATGCCTATGACAGATATTGAGTTATTTTTTAGTATTTTAATGTGTGTTTTATTTCATGTTATGTAAAATATTCATTTTCAATATTTGTTTTGTGCTTGATCTCAATAAATTTTAAAGTTTGGACCAGCTGGAAATAGAATGCATGAGATTACTTGGCATATAATTTCCATATTCTCATCCAAATTTGATCTATCATTAGTATGTAGGATGGTGATTGTCGTGTTTTTGTCACGACATTAATGTGATAAAAGCTGCGGTGATTCCATATCTAATTATATGAGACGGACCAGATTGTTAAAGTAATGAGAAAAATAGCATTCAGCATGCGCGCATAAAGTTATAAGATGTGATTATGTTAAGAAAGATATCTGTATAACCAAGTGGAAGATTGTTAGGAAATTATTTTAATTTTCTAATTGTTTGTGGGCAATACATATATTAATTATAATCACAAATTATGCTATTTCAAATTAAATGACTTATATAAATGTGATCTCATTTATTGTTATAATGTTAAATTGATAAGTCATAATTACTTTTTGATTTGGAATTAAATGAGAATAAAACCAGATATTACTTTTGTTCTTTAGATAATTATCTTTTGGATTTTAGATATATTATCTTTTGGACTTTAGATACTATTTTATTTGGAATTTAGGGTTTAATAGGTGCTATGCTCAATATAAATAGTGTCTTTAGAGTTTCGGTCCCAATATAACCAAAGTCGCTTTGTCGCTCTTTCCCATCAGAAAGAGTTACAATTTAGTCCTAAGATATCAAGGCTTTGTTGAAAAAGTCGAAAGAACCACAAGATCAAAATCCTTCCATTAATTTTTAATTTCTATAAATAAAATATCTTTAATTATGATATATTTTTTTGTAATTAATATATTATAATAAAATAATTTTTCAAATTTTTTTTTTATTCTTTGTCTTTAATTTTTCTTCTAACCCTACCTATTACTCAAAAGCTAAATTCCCATAATTCATCTTCAATTAATCTCCATTAGATTCTCTAATTATTTTTTTTCTATATGTATATCACAATTAATTTTTCTTTTAAATGGGGTGTAAAAATAAGAACCTAATTCAAAATATCACGTCAAATCATCCCTAGTTATTAACTTTCTTTTATCAATATTATCCAATAAAATAGTGTGTAAAAATAATCTCCTCTAAATTTTAAATTGCATAAATAAAATGGATAATTTTAAACATTAACAATATATATACAAACAATATATACATATTCAAATATATATAGATTTTCCTATTGTGGTTAAATTAATTAGTATTGTTCTTTTAATAAATTAATTTTAAAAACAAAAATGCTTTTAATCTATTACACTTAGAACCTTAATATATATTTTTATTCAAAACAAAGTAAAAATTAATTTTAAATGTACCAATTTATTTTTTATTAATTTATATATCAACTTTTCATATATTTTTTTCAATCTAATATCAAATTCTAAAATAATTGGTGATTAATCTCATTTATATTAACCTTTTTCATTTTTGTTTCTTTTTTACCGTTTTACATTTTTTCTTCTTTTTTTACTAAAATTTTCATAGCACTATTTCACATTTAATTCCCTTTCCTTTATTTATTTTCATCCATCAATATTCATTTTAAAATCAACTATTTTAAAATTTAAATTTGCATCATAACATGTCACATTAGGGACTGTCTAAAATCAGCCCAACTCTTTTGAGCTTATCTGATGCACCATAAAATTTAAAGCGTTGATTAAATTGACAAACGATCTAATGGTTTATATTTAAATTATTATTATTTAAAAAATTACACTTAAAGACAACAACTTTTTGATATTTTAAAATGGCCCAATATAAAAGTTTAGAACCAAACCCTTCTTTGCTGCAGCTATGGCCCCTGCTCTTCCCTACCCACCTTTCTCCGTCTTCTTCCTTCAACAATGAACTCCGTTCTTCTTCTACACCTTTCAGTCTACCTTCTTCTTTTTAGGAGTCCCTCCGCTCTTCTCTCCTACTCATGTCCTCTACCTTCTACACGACTCCATTTTTGTTTTTTTCTTCTCAAATTTCTCAAACCTTTTTAGGGTTTTGGTCAAAAAAGGTGACCTTTATGGAGCCTCGAGTTGGGAACAAGTTCCGTATCGGTCAAAAAATTGGTAGCGGATCCTTTGGAGATATTTATCTTGGTGAGCTTTCTTTCCTCTCTCTTTTATTTTTTTTTTTGTGCTTTTTTTTTTTTTTTTTTTTTTTTTTAAGATTAATTCATTTTAAAAATTTTGTGTAGGTAACAATATTCAGACAAATGAAGAGGTTGCAATTAAGTTTGTGAGTACTCTGATCAATCTTTTATTGACTCTGTTTGGTGTTGTGAAAATTTGTTGGTTGGATTTAGATCTAATTGATTATTGAATACCCGTGAGCTATCAACAGTGAGTGGAATAGATTCAAAATGTATGTTGATGATAAATATTATAACATTGATGTGACACTGAATGTGCAGAAACTATAGATGTATTGGGTATATATTTTGTGCAATATGTTGGCTCTCATGTTGCTTATGTTTTGTACTCTTTTTTGTTACAGTCACTATTAATATGTCTAATTATGGCGCCCCTTACCTTCTTGCAGTCCTTTTGTGGACTCCATTTGCATTGTTAATAACCAATTTTTTTTATCCATCAACCATACTGCAGCATATTCTTGCTTTTCAGATGATCAACCGTGTTTAT